>CAJNOJ010000047.1:0-100516 GCA_905250025.1 Adineta ricciae
TCTCTTGAAACAAAGGCAATATGCAGCTGATAAAATACGTATGGATCAAGAATATCAAACAATTAAAGAGCAAATGGCAACACAAGAAATAGCTCTACAAAATCAAGAAAGAGAAAATGCGAAGAACAACATGGCAGTGATGCAAACCAAAATTTCTGAGCTGGAAAGTCGGCAGCCTCAAATTATCTATAAATACGTACCAGTGAAACGAGGCTCTTCGTATATTCTGAGTTGAAATCAATGTAAATTTCAATTAAATAAACGAGGGTGAGGGTATATTCGTCCTGCCTACACCTGAATATTTGTATCGAAACATGGAAGTAGACTACATCGACCTGATTATATCGATATAGGCTATATCAAACACTATCGAGAAATATTTCTCGACAGGCTAATGTAGATCAATAATAAATTCTTTTTGTTTATTCATGCAAAATTACATGACACAGATAAGATCGTTGAACGCACGTTTTACTCTTCAAAACAAATTATTCCGCAAAAGTTATCATCGACACAGAATATTTGACATTGTTCGCATTTTATTTGAATAAATATATTTTAAAATGTACTAGGAGTTTCTTCTAGTACGAGAACAGATTTTACCGTATTTATTTGATTGCTAACACCCAATTCTGTTTGTTACCCACGATCAAAAGATCATAGTCTATGAAAAGAATCGACGATTGTTTTGTCTGATTGTTGCAAGACGTTTTACTCATCTTGTCGAATATGGTCTAAGAAGAATCGTCATAACGAAAGCAAAGGCTCATTTTTTTTAATTATAAATAAGTATCCATAATTTGAAGACGTCAGAATCGGTAACATAAAAAGCGCGAAAGATTAAACTTTTCATGCGTATTTGAGTTACTTTTTCTATATATTATTTATTCAGTATATGCGCGTTGAAACAAATAGGAAGAAGAACATAGATCAACAGTTTTTCATAAGATAACTGCACAGCGATAACGATCAATCGAATGAATGGTTTTTGCATCACTTTATTTCCGCAAGGGTCTGAAAATCTAAGAATAGTCGTCTCCCATGAGCAAAGATTGGTGATGTAATAGACAGATAAAAAACAACTAGTCTTTCATGCGTGAAAACAGAACTTTTTTCATGGTAAGAGTCATAGTTTGATTATTATTTTTCTGTTACTGCTCACACATATATATTTAGCCTTAGAATACTTGTAAATTTTTCTTCTATGTTCGACAAGATTTTTGCATCTAATTCATTGACAGTTTTGTTTCACGTCTAGAAAGTTAATATTAATAACAAAACCAACATGTCATCCAACATTTTATCGCTTCTTGAGATTCGAAATACACTCACAGCAACAATAGGCATTAGTTTCATGGTCATTGGAACACTAGGTGGTCTACTCAACATTCTACTGTTCACGCGCCGCCATATGTGGAGTCTATCACCGTGCATCCCTTATATGTTTGTCGCAAGCGTTGCCAACATGTTCAATCTATATACGTGCGTAGTAATTCGTGTACTCTATGGATTTAAATTTACATTTATGTTTTACTTTTCGGCTCCTTGTAAACTTCAATATTACTCGGCCTACACGTCGGTTTGTATATCCAGTTGGTTAATGGCCGCTTGTTGTGCCGATCGATTCATTGCATCATCGCGTGACGCAGATATCCGATGCTATAGTAGCATGCGTATTGCGTATCGAGTCATTTTCTCTATAATTATCATAATTATTATGACTGCTAGCCAAGTATTCTTTTGCTTTGATGCAAATCAAGTCAATACACCTGGACCGTGTTATACAACAAGTCCTACATGCGCCATCATCGATCAGATCTATTTCTTTATGTTTCAACTTATAGGACCACCTATGTGTATGATCGTCTTTGGTATTGGTACATACATTCATATTCGTCAAGGACGAAAAGTCCGACCCACGGACGCGCACACGAAGACCATAGAAGCTAGTCGTGTAGCAGGTATCATTGGTAATGAACAGACTCGTGGAAAGAATCGAGCTGTGTTGCGTATGCTCTTTGCACAGATTCTTGTTTATTTCTTGTGCACTATTCCGCTGACTGCATTCAGACTCTATGCAGTGATGCCGATCACGATTCTCAAGAGTAATGAGCGAGCCATACTTGAAAATATTATCTTCAACGTAACCATCTTCGTTCAGTTTGGCGACAAGACATTTGCATTTTTCATTTATACATTAACCAGCGCTTATTTTCGTCAAGAGCTTGTAAAACTTTTCAAACGTCGTAATATTTAATGACCTGCATAGCTCATCAAATGTTTTTGTCCGTTAGACTATTATTACATACATATACGTACATACGGGGAGTCACTCTTGGATTGGTCTACAAGATATTCGGACGGTTACAAATAGTTTTATAATTGAGAGCGAATGATTGTTGATCGAGAATATTTTGCACATCTTTCAGAGGTTCAGCATTTGGATTCACTACTTTAATAAATAAAAAACGTAATTGAGTTAGATCTTAATTCGTTTTCGTTAAAATAAATGAAGCAATTCACTTGCAAGTAATGTAAATGTGCACATAAATTCAGGAAAAATTCTACATAGTTGATGTCACCACGTACATGTTCAACGTTAACTTCGATGATATTATTTTGCTTGGAAATTGAATTAAAGTTTTCCTTTGCATTGATTGAAGTGAACGAATGTTCAACAGATCAAGATGAGGTAGGAGACATAAAATTTCAAACAAGTTTTTGTCAGGATATACCTTGACACTCAAAAGTGTGCAGGATTTTATTGGAATATTTTGAAGCGGTGAAATGTAAGTTGTGAATATTGACGGAGAATAAATTTTATTACGTAAACAAGGTGAATAATCTTCAAATAGTTGTCTTCGTCGATTACCATTAGAATGACTGGTATATTTGCGAGTTCTCAAACGTAAAACTTCTAATTGTTGAACTGAAACTGCACATTCATAAAATGATAAATTCGATAATCTCAGTTCAATTTGATTGTCAAGAAAATCATTGTTGAGAACAGGGATGGCAATGGTGAGGTGTAAATGAAAGTATGAACATCAATGTTAATAAAGTATATGATTGTAACGGTGAATGTACATTCATAATTCACCTGTGAGACTGATAGATGAGTCTGTTGAGGGTCGACTTATAATAGAAGTGGAATTACGCTACTTATGAGAAATGGTAACATTCAATGTATTTCTGAAAACATAAAAAATCTCATTTATTTTAATTTTAGTTTAAATTCAGCAAAAACAGCATTATGATCTGTCTCTCCGTTAGTATCAATAATTGAACATTCGCTCAAAAACCATTGATCATTGTCACGAGGGCGTATGTAAATATAATCAACACGTGTTCCATATGGACATGTTGCTATTAGTTCATCTTTTACTTGTGGATTTCTTAATTTAAATGCATCATGATACTTCCATTCATCTGTTAGTAGTTTAGTTAAATCAAACCGGGGTTTTTCCCGTTGAAAACTTTCACGCATTTCAACAACTTGTTTCCGATAATAACCATCTGAATAATCATCTTTTGTTAATGCATTCATATCACCCATCAATATATCAATATTTTCACTATGTGGACTAAAGTCTCTAATTTGTTGTAAACGATTATCCTCATGGATATGATCTAAATGTGTCACAGCAAATATTCTATCTTTAGTAAATGGATGATCACCCTTTAAACGACATTTCAGTAAACCTCTTGTACCACCTCGACATGGAAAATATGATTGTTGATTTGAATAAAAGTCAATTGGATAACGAGATGCAAGTCCATTTCCAAGCTGGTGTTGATCACCTTGACCATAGATAAAATTCGGTAAAGATAGACGTTGACAAAATGTTCTCCATCTATCATTATTGTTTATTTCTTGAACAGCAATTAAATCAAGATTAAGCGGTTCAAGAACTGATATTAGATCGTTGATATTATTTTTACCGTTTTTTGGTGAATTGAATACGTGTACATTAAGTGTAGCTAAACGAAATGTCGACATTTTGTAAGACAAAAAACAATCAACTTCGTTGTTTTTCTTCGTTTTCGATATCTGTCATTACAAATGATATTCGTTTCAAACGTACACGTCTTTTCTTATCTCAAAACAAAAAATCTTGAATATTTTATAGCTTTTTATTATTATTTTCGATATGTTACGGCGTAATAAAAAATGAAAGATCTTGGAAGAAGTATCTTTATTTCAAGAAAAACGAAATAGAGATTGACAGAAGAGAGAGAGAGGAGAATATGCCACTTGTGCAAAGAAAGGAACCGTTGTTGATGATTTGGGATTCTGACAAAAATTTGAGTGAAAATCAAACTACAATGAAAACTTTTTTTTCGTTTTCTCAAAATTTCAATCGAAACTTTTTTTCCTTCGTCGATGAAAATGATCTTTTAATACGACATGAAATCTTCTAAAGCCAACCATTCCACATGATACTACGTTGATAATTTTCTCATAAAAAATCTCTATTACGATGATCCTCAGTTCAGTTGGATCTGAGAAACTGTAAATGTGTTACTCCGTATTTTGCATCGTGGATCTATTTTAGATTTACAATTCGTGGAATTAATTTTGTTAAAGTCAGCTGTAGAATGATCAGCCAATTACTGACAGGTATATCTTATTTATTTTCTGACTCAAGATTTCTCAATTGCCTTTCTTCTATTGCTTCGTCTTTCACATAAAAAGAACTATGCATGATTCACTGCATTTATAATAATGCTACATAATGAGGTAAACAGAAGTTGGTGTTCTCCAATTACACACGTTGCATCAGAACAGAAATTTTTCTAAACAGAATTTGTATTTAAATCATGGTGTAAATAGGTTGTTGCATTACAGTAAAATTTTCGAACAAGAACCATCACCTTTCAGTTTTTATCTGTTTCAGCGAAGCGAAACACTCGTCTGAGATATTTGTGCTCCAGTTATCAATAAATGGCTTATATGTTTAATAACATTCGAAAATACACAACTGACGCTATTGATAGGATTGCAATTGATGCTGTTGAGACTTTAATGTATCGTCTTTGCTGTGATATACTTGCGGATTTGGATAAGGATGTAACTATCACACCGGATGAACGAAAAATAAATATAACAAAAGTACTACGACTTATTGAAAATCTCCCATCAATGCCCACCCTTGATTTTATTGCACAAGCTCACGTGTTATTCATTACAAAAGTGATAATGAACTACTCAGTAATTAAGGACGTGCTAATACCGTTTCACAACATGTTTCATTATGTACCACATATTCAAAATCCACCATTTTCAGAATTAGTTACTGGTAAACTCCTATCGCCAGTTAAAGATGCGGAAGAATTCAAAGAATACACGATCAAATTAGTGGAGTTGATAAGATCCAGATTTCCCATCATGCTGAGCGAGTTATATGAAAACAACGAGGTAATAAACAAATACAATTTGAATAGAAAAGATTTTAGCGATCTGCAACCATCGAAAAAGCTGAAGAAAAACAGATCGCTTTCTGTATAGCACAATTGAGGTGGAAATAAAGAATTTTATGAAGATGAAAATCTTTTTCGTTGTTCTGTCTTCTATTTTATTTATTGTTTTTTCTCTCTTTCGTTGTTAGCAACATATCAATCTCTGTGGTTTTCATCTTCTACCTCACTGCTATATTTCAAATTTATGCATGTCTTCTCTAAGCTTTATGTAACAGAACAGATCGAGATCGCACAGATTCCAAAACGTTGAAACAATCTATATTACATTAAATGAAAAGTGATGCGCATCTTCTTCAGGATGAACATTGTTTCTTTATTACATTTATTCTCGAATCATCACCAGTTTATTGAGTGCAAAATAATCTTAACTTCGAATTGTGGGGGCACGTTCGAAGGACCACATATCCTTAAAGTACCATTCTCAATAGGAATCCAATCTTTTTCAGCTTTAACTAAAATTCCTGGTTGATTACGATTATAATATTCATAAGTAACATCAGCACCTTTTCCTGATGTCCGCAAGGCAGCCATTCGTCTCTCATGTGCTACACGAGCTTGTTCTGCTTTATCATCAAGCGCTTGATTTTGTCGTCTCAAATCTGCAAGACGTTCTTGTTGATCGTCTACTGTTCCTAAGTCAATCAAACCATTTTGAACATGTAGCTTCGGTACACATTGTAGAACAGGATTTATCAACTTTGTACGTAATTGTTCACGTTCTTGTGATTTACTAGAATCAATATGATCCAATAAACAGATCTTAACATTGGGAATCTTGCAATAACCTTGTAACTTATTATTTATTTCGTTTTCATATCCAACGGAGCGGCCTTTGGGTAGATCATTAACAACTACCAGTAAAGATTGTTGTTGAAAACTAAACACCCATTTTAACGCTTGAAATGTTCTTACATCTTCGTCACGTATGCGTCCACCACTTCCACCAGTAAAAACAAATATAACTACACAGTTAGGACATTGCTGAAATGCTTTGGAAATTTCTTGTTTATTTCGATTCACAGCATTTTGATCATCTTCAAGAAGACCAGGCGTGTCGTAGATAGAGTATAACATTTGACCAATGGTTGTATTTTGAAATTGTATGTGATGTGTAATACTTGATGCGCTACATCCATGTTGAAATGTGTCACTATTCGACAGAATATTTCCTAAGAATGATTTACCAACACCGGTATTTCCAATTAAAATGAGACCATTGGATGATGGTTGTACACTCATTGTTTTCTATGTTTCGATATAATTCTGTAAACTTTTCAATGAAGTCCTTTTATATTGAGAGATTCAGCATATTTTCTCTATAAAATTCTCGTTGGTTTCTTCCAATTATTTAACTAACTCAACTTTGATAAGAAAGCAAAACAAAAGATAAGAAAACACATCGAATGATCCATTGGAATCGTGAAAAAATTCAATGAATTTTACGTTAGCTACTTCCGTCGTTATCTTTCATCTTTCAGAAAGAATCGAACTATAAAGCCAATCTGGAGAAAGCCAACTTTGAAAAGGTTGTACGACGTTTAACCTCCAGATTACTTTATCTTTCCGAATGCTATATAAGACCCATAAACCGTCCTCATACATTACACAAAAATGGACACACAAGATTTAGTTGAAAGCAACGACAATAGTGTTTCGACTGAAACCTTCGGTATTATTCTACTCGGTAATACTGGTGTTGGTAAATCATTCTTAGCTAATATTCTATTATGTGATGATGTATTTGAACATGAATGTAGTCCATCATCGGTTACACATGCGACAGAATTTCGAACTTTTACGTTAAAAGGGAAAAACATTTATTATCTTTAACATTCCCGGTCTTATTGAAGATAATCAAGAAGCTGTTGACCAAAATAAACAGGAGATTTATAAAGCATTTCAACAATGTCCAAATTCGGTTGTTGCATTTGTTTTTAGTGGTGGAAGTAGTGGACGTGTCAAAGACGAAGATCTTGTTGCATTCAATGCAATTCATAAAGCATTTCATTTCCAGTCAGAATCATTATTTTTAATATTTAATGATTTGTCTCTTGAAACAAAGGCAATATGCAGCTGATAAAATACGTATGGATCAAGAATATCAAACAATTAAAGAGCAAATGGCAACACAAGAAATAGCTCTACAAAATCAAGAAAGAGAAAATGCGGAGAAGAACATGGCAGTGCTGCAAAACAAAATTTCTGAACTAGAGAGTCGGCAACTTCAAGTTATCTATGAATACGTACCAGTGAAATGAGGCCGTTCGTGTATTCTGAGTTGAGATCAGTATATATCTTCTTATTAAATAAACGTAACTAATAGTTTACCATTCGAAGGGTTGAATGTGTTAGGATGATGGTGAAGATGTTTTCATCTTACCTACACCTGCACTCACTATCTCTATCGAAACGTGAAACCAAGATATGTTGACCTGATTTGTGAAAACGGACTAAACTGAATATTTTCGACAAGTATCGCTTGACAGCCCAAAGAAAGTATATTTGTTTATTCTTGCAAGATTAGATGAAACCGATGGAATTATTGAACGCTCATTTTACTCTTCAAAACAAATTATTCCGCAAAAGTTGTCATCGACACAGAATAGTTGGCCTTGTTAGCATTTTATTTGAATAAAGACATTTTAAAATGTGCTAGGAGTTTCTTCTAGTACAAGAACAGATTTGACCGTATTTATTTAATTGTTAACACCCAATTCTGTTTGTTACCCACGATCAAAAGATCATAGTCTATGAAACGAATCGAAGATTGTTGCAAGACGTTTTACTCATCTTGTCGAGTATTTTCTAAGAAGAATCGTCATAACGAAAGCAAAGGCTCATTTTTTTAATTATAAATAAGTCTCCATCATTTGAAGACGTCAGAATCGGTAACATAAAAAGCGCGAAAGATTAAACTTTTCATGCGTATTTGAGTAACTTTTTCTATATATTATTTATTCAGTATATGCGCGCACGTTGAAACTAGTAGAAAGAAGAACATAGATCAACAGTTTTTCATAAGATAACTGCACAGCGATAAGGACCAATCGAATGAATGGTTTTTGCATCACTTTATTTCCGCAACGGTCTGAAAATCTAAGAATAGTCGTCTCCCATGAGCAAAGATTCGCGATGTAATATACAGATAAAAAAAACAACTAGTCTTTCATGCGTGAAAACAGAACTTTTTTCACGGTAAGAATGATAGCATGATTATTATTTTTCTGTTACTGCTCACACATATATATTTAGCCTTAAAATACTTGTAAATTTTTCTTCTATGTTCGACAAGATTTTTGCATCTAATTCATTGACAGTTTTGTTTCACGTCTAGAAATTTAATATTAATAACAAAACCAACATGTCATCCAACATTTTATCGCTTCTTGAGATTCGAAATACACTCACAGCAACAATAGGCATTAGTTTCATGGTCATTGGCACAATAGGTGGTTTACTCAACATTCTACTGTTCGCACGACGACGTATGTGGAACCTGTCACCATGCATCCCTTATATGTTTGCCACCACTGTTGCCAACATGTTCAATCTCTATACGTCCGTACTAATTCGTGTACTCTATGGATTTAAGTTTACGTTTATGCTTTACTTTTCGGCTCCTTGTAAACTTCAATATTACTCGGCCTACACGTTGGTTTGTATATCCAGTTGGTTAATGGCCGCTTGTTGCGCCGATCGATTCATTGCATCATCGCGTGACGCAGATATCCGATGCTATAGTAGCATGCGTATTGCGTATCGAGTCATTTTCTCTATAATTGTCATAGTTATTGTTGCCGCCAGTGAAGTATTTTTCTGCATTGATGCAAATCAAATCAACGCGCCTGGACCATGTTATACAACAAGTCCTACATGCGTCATCATTGACCAATTCTATGTCTTCATCTTTCAAATTATAGGGCCACCTATGTGTATGATCGTCTTTGGTATTGGCACATACATTCATATTCGTCAAGGACAAAAAGTTCGATCCACAGATGCACACACGAAGACCGTAGAAGCTACTCATGTAGCAGGTGCCATTGGTGATGAACATACTCGTGGAAAGAATCGAGCTGTGTTGCGTATGCTCTTTGCACAGATTCTTGTTTATATTGCGTGCACTTGCCCTTATTCTACATTCAGACTCTATGCAGTAATGACAGCAACGGTTATCAAGAGTAATGAGCGTCTCGTAATCGAAAATATTATCCTCAACATAGCTATCTTAATTCAATTTATTGACAAGACATTTGCATTTTTCATTTATACATTAACCAGCGCTTATTTTCGTCAAGAGCTTATAAAACTTTTCAAACGTCGTAATATTTAATGACCTGCATAGCTCATCAAATTTTTTTTTGTCCGTTAGACTATTATTACATACATATACGTACATATCGTAAGTCACTCTTGGATCGGTCCACGAGATATTCGGACGGTTACAAATAGTTTTATAATTGAGAGCGAATGATGGTTGATCGAGAATATTTTGCACATCTTTCAGAGGTTCAGGTAAGACACGTAAAACCTCACGCAAGTTTCGACGAGATATATTTTGACATTCGACAATTAAATGCGTAATTAGTAAAGTACCACAAAATGAAGAGAATATGTTAAGAGAAATCGAAATTTGTGAATGAAAACTACGATCTTGAATATTAGAAATGATTGATTGTGTCAGAATTCCTTCGTTTCTCTGAAATACAAAATGGAAGAATTTTACTGGCATGCTTTGGAAAAGAGAAATCTACTTTGATGAATTAGCAGTAAATGTAAGCTGTAAACACTGATAATGAGTCAATTCCATGCGAAATTGTACAATCCAGTTTGCTTTCATTGACTCATCAAGGAGTTGTGTCCATCGATTACCATCAAAATAATTACTCTGTTCGGAAGTTGTCCAACGCAAAACTTGTAGTTTTGACGGAATCTTCTGAAGTAGAACTTCTGATCGTTGAAATGAAATCGTACATTGAGAAATTAAATTTTGAAGAACTGGTAGAAGATTTGTAAGTTTCAGTTTCCGAAGAATAATGCCAAGTGAAACAATTTGAGATTTATTGGAACGAAATTCAGTTTCACATGGAAAATAAACTTACAATCGAAGTTGGATGTGTTTAAAAGCGAATATTCAAGTTATAAAATGAAGAATACAGATTGAATCCATTCAGATATTCACAAATTTCGATAAGTCTTCTAATTAGGTTATTGATTTCCGTTTTCTATCTGAACATTTTACAAGATAATCCATCGAAATAACACTCACGGTTTACTTATACTATATGAAATGTGTTTATTTCTGCTCTTCGCTTCGTATCTCTTTTGTATTGCATGAACAACAAAATATTCCGTGACCTGTGCGTGATTTGTTCTAACCTTCTTCGAGGTCAACAGATAGAAATACACACTGTATCGATCATTCATTCATCCTCAGAGTTAGAAAACAAAAGAAAAAGAAACCTTAGAAAGAGTTTTCGGTTGATGATAAAAACATATTCTTATCTCCTCATAAGATTTTTGTTGACAGAAACCATCAAATCTCAAGATCTGATTCCATTTCGGAATGAGAAAAAGATCGAAGCAGTTCCGGTTGCTTCAACAATACGAGTACACGATAATTTTCATGCGCTAGCTCCAGCTATGATTGATACTCTAAATTACGCTCAACTTGTTCTCATTGTATATCGAATCCTAGTTCTACAAAAGAACACTTTCCAAACTCATATTTTGTGTAGGAAAGAAACTTATTAATATGCTGTTTTTTTATATAACAGAACGAAATGTTCTCTATAGCTTCAATGCACTAATAATTCGCTATTATGATTTACAATGACTATCAATAAAAAACAACAAAAGATAAATGCCGTAAATGGAACTCATCGCTGCCGCCTAGTATCGACTTCTATAACACTAGCGAATTCAAATACAGCTCTTGGAGAAAGAGTTTCCTCCATTCGTGTAAAGCATATTCGTAATCTCTCGTGTTGTTTGCGAAAATGAATGATTTGTCGTTGTGTAAGATTATCCATTCTTTCCAGGTTAAACCAAGACAATATCCAGAAATGGATAACAGAACGAAAGGAAATTCATTTTCAAATTAAACAAACATGATATCTTTTCAATCAAATCAAAAGCATGAGCTGATCCCATCATTCTTTATCTATATATATTACAACTCGGCTTATTGTGAGATATAGTGCAATCGTAATCTGCTCTTGTTCTATTCTGTAATAATGACATTTTCACATCGACATTTCATTTTGTTTGGCATTTGGTTACTTGTTTTCTGTGATATATAAAGTTTCGATTAACAATCAATAAGCACCTTTTCAACATTTTGTATTCTTCTAAACAGCTGACCTTTTTGCATACAATAGAACACAAGTGATCGGCATCATATTATCAGCATTCACAAAAAAATATTAGTCGATGCAGCTTTCTGAGGTCTAGATCGAGATCACTCTAATCTCAAAACGTTCAAACAACATCGAATAGATAAGCTACGCAGGTAACATATGTACATTCTCATTTTGAATTAGTACGCAAATGCGTCGATATTTGTATTTATAGAACTCAACCGTACAAACGATGCTAGTGTCAACACGGGATCTACAACGAGAGAGACGTGCTTCGCGCATGGCTCTCGAAACTCTTGCTGCCATTCGCGAAAACTTCGATTACTTCAACGCGAATAATACTAGTTTAAATAGTGTACCATGCCGCGAACGACGTAGTTTTTGCCCCTCGACAATTTCGACAGTGACACCACCTAACGTATTGGGCAAAATCGAACCACAAGCAGTGCATACAGATCTCGAGGATTTGAGAAAACCTCTATTTGGTAAGTTTCGCTGGAAAATGACTTATTATTTCTACATTCACTTGATGGCTTACATTTTCAATGGTCTATTCGGTGGTCTCATCATCTTCTTGATCGAAAATTATTCATCATCACCTAATCCATACATGGTTCTAACGTATCTTGATGCCTGGTTTACGTCTGTCTCAACCATATGTAGCTGTGGCTTGACTACCATAGATTTTGCGCAACTTTCTCAAGCGTCACAGCTTGTTATGATGGGATTTGCATTCATATCAGGCTTTGCGATTAGTACACTACCAGCACTAGCTATTAACGCTAGCATTCACAAACCTACCCTTAGTACCGATGTTGACGATGAACGTGAAAAGTATGATGAAGCAGAAACTTCCGATCTTCAATATGATCCAAACCTACCACCACATGTTCGTATTGAACTGGCACGATTACCATCACCGGAAAAATTACGTTATCAAGCATACATTATGTGCATTGCTCTGATATTAACTCTCTATTTCATTATTTATACGACTGGTTTCCTATCTATGGGAATATGGCTTGATACACATAGCAGTCCGGAATATTTGCTACAAAATAATGTTACTCTCAGTCCATGGTATGTATCAGGCATGTTAACCCTTTTCAGTTTCAATCAAAATGGTTTGACACCTTTCTCAACAAGTCTATATCGTTATGCTGACGATGTTTTTCTCAATATAGTCATCGTTTCGGTAATGTATCATTTGTTTTGCATGTATTATTAAATGCTTTTAACGGTAGACTTGCTTTTAATTCTAGTTAGTCATGAGTGGTTCATCTTTCTTTCCAATTATTCTACGTAATTTCCTTTTTCTATTACGTCGCGTTGCTCCTTGGCATCACAAAGTTATATTCGAATATATACTTCTAAACAATCATCATCTATCAACTCTTTTGTATCCTACATTACAGACACGTATTTATTTTTTCGTAACTATCATATTATACTCAATGTCAATAGGTATTTCTCTCCTACTCGATATAGATAGCAAGGATTTACAACAATATAGTCCCGGTATACGCTTCATTATCTTTCTCTTTCAAACGATAAATCTTCGTTTCTGTGGTTTCCAATCTTTCGATATAAGTTTGTTTACAACGGCAACATTACTCGTCTATTTATTATTGATGGCTACTAAACCACAAATGTTGTGTGCACTGGACGAATCACCCTTTGAAATTCATTGGTTGGCATCTGAAGCTCAAGCAGAAGTTGATAGTGAAACAAATGTGCCGACGTCTATGTCAGGATTGCTACAAAGTCCAAAGTCAACCATAGCGAGAGGAAACACTGATGTCTCGTTATTCAATCATATGCGACAATTTTTACACCGACAAAGCACTGCTATGAAACGACTCGCAAAGAAAGAGCTCTCACAAAATTTAAACGATGACAGAAGAAATTCAACGCACTCAACACGTATCAAAGCTTTGCGTTTACGTTTATTTCTCATTCATTTTATCCAAGCTTTAGTTAAACATACATTTAACTATTTTGTATTGACACGAACGTGGTTGTTTGTCTTTATTTTTCTTATTTGTGCTATTGAATATCGTCGAATGGCGCCAGTCGATCCAGACATAACACTTCTAAAAATTGTCTTCGAAATTATCTCTGCATTTGGTGGTGTTGGTATGTCATTGGGCTATCCAAATAAGACAACCAGTTTCGCATCCGCTCTCTCCTCTGGAAGCAAATTCTTACTGATCTTAACTATGCTCATGGGTCGACATCGTGGTTTATTAGCATCCATGAAAGATCAAGAGGTAATTGAATTTAGTGCCAGTATGCTATTGGCTCGTCAACGAAAAGAATACATACTTCGATATCAAAAATCGAAAAAGTATGAAAATAAGAACGTTAAAAAGGATCATGATTCAATGATTGTATTTTTCTAGAACAGAATAAAAAAAAGCAGCACAAAGATATTTTGAAAAGGTCTCAGTCGCAGTGAGAACCGTATTGATCTTTTCGTGAATTCTTTATGGATGCGAATACATGCGGTCGAGGCTAAAAATAATTAATTTGGAAAAAAGATTAGTAATTAAGAAATCATTCGCAAAGACATTAATTTCTATATGGTAACAATGATATGCATTCTTGTCTTCACAATAACTAACTAACTAACTGACTGATTGGTTATCGTGTCCCTTGACTTCATCATTCTGTTTTTGTTTATATGTTTTGTCAAGAATTGTGTGACCAGATAGCATCGTAACCGTCGAACTTGCTGACGGAGATACAGATTCGACGACCGACATAGCCTCGTTACAACCTATAACATAGATAAGAAGCCATTGCATATTCTATTACTCTTATATGCATGATGGATGATGAAATTTTTTCTCTCGATCTCCTGTTTGGTGATGAACATGTTTCTGAGAAGCTCTACCAACTTGCTCAGCATGATCTATGTTCTCAATGAGAAGCTCGAGTACTTGACAGCATTGACATGGTATGATGATATTGTTCGAGTCATTCCGATACTGAACTTCAGGTCGAATTAAAAAAGCAACGTAATCCTTTATAATTCGAAGCGTGTCAATGGTGTAACAGCATTTTAACGTGACCGAAACTCTAATAGAACTTGGTCATGCTAACGTGCAACACGCGACAGATAATTCTCCATTTGATCCACTTTTTATTCATGCCACGATGAAGAATCGTCAAGATATTGTTTAGTTTCTTTTGGAAAACAAATATGTGGATGTCAATCATTCCAACCCATTCAGCATGTTCTTCAAGTTTGTTATTTAGTATTCGAGATAAAACTGAGCGAGGAGAAAGATTATATTACACGTAATGTACTGTTTCGTGTGAATCTATCAGCGAAGGTATTTCCTCATCCTTCCTATTTTTATTTTCTATATTAATGTATTTAGATTCTTGAACATACAAAGATTTATGTCGTCATCGATTCACCATTCATCGAACAAATAGATAGATCAAAATGCTGATGATCGGACTGAATAGTCACACCTTCACCCTCAAGATGGTTGAAAATATTCATTACTCATAACCATTCTCACCGACATATCATAAATATACTCGAATTTGGAGAAGACAAAGTATCTTTAGTTTTAAAATAACAAATCTGTCTTCGAGTATCTGTTGACATTTCTTTTTTTCTATCTTTCCATGTGATTAAAGTTTATGCGCAGATGGGTATGTTATTCACAAAATCTTTGTTCTCCTCTCTGTCGTGAAATAGTTCTTATTGAACTCAATTTATAAATTACAAATAAAAACATCAAATTAGAACATATCAAGGGGATGCTACTGTCTGATCTGAACGTTTCGAACATAAATTAGCATTATTTATTTTTAATTCTAATATTCAAAAGACAGTAGATTGAATAGATAAATTTAATCATAGTTCGTAACATCTCATTTCCTCTCTGATGAATAACCGAAAGAAAGTAAAGAAAGAGTTACAAGGTATTAAAAGACTACTTTTTATAATTACATTTCCCACATCCAAAGATATCCGATTCAACGCGCTTAGAACGTTTTCATTCAGTCAAAATAATGAATTCTTCAACAATTACCTTAGCAAGTCAACTTAGTTTAGCACAAACATATATTACTCGTTATTTCATGATACCTGTTTATATATTTGGAAATATCGGAAATCTAATGAATATTCTTCTATTTTTTCAGCCGGGTCTTCATTTAAACAATACTTGTTCTTGGTATTTCATTAGTTTTTCCATTGCTAATTTATTATTAATTGATATTAGTGGAACAACACGAACTTTACCATTTGTCACTACATTCACATTGGAATCGTCATCGCTCGCATTTTGTAAAATTCGTTACTATTTCGCGCACTTTACTTTACTTCTTGGACGTTATTTCATCTGTTTAATTGCTATTGATCGATGGATGGTTACATCATCCAACGAATCCATTCGACGATTAAGCTCGATAAAGACTGCTCGTTATTTAATTATTGGTGGTACGGCTGCCTGTGCAATTTTCAGCGTTCATGCAGCGATCGGGTACGAAATCAAATCGAATCGATGTTATGTATTTTTCGGTACAGCTTACAACATCTTTTTTAACGTTTACAATATTCTGAGTATTGTCATTCCTATTGTACTTATGATATTATTTAGTATTCTTATTATAATGAACATTCGTCATAGTCGTCATCGTATTAATGTAGTGTCAGATAGTGTAAACAGTGCTTATCAATTAGCGAGAAAATCAAATCCATCAATTCAAATGAAATTTATTCGATTGGCATTAATACAAAGTTTGACATTTACGCTGTTTAACACAAGTTATGCAGCATATGTCACTTATGATTTTGCAACGAGTTCACAAGGAAAAAGTGTGGATCGACAAGCGATTGAAGGATTTATTTATGCGTTTAGTATCCATCTTTGCTATATATTTGCCTCGGTAAGATCGAAATGGAAGTTTTAGCATTTTAAAACGAGTTCAATTTTTAGTTTACATTTCTAACATACACATTGGCATCGTCAATATTTCGGAAAGAATGTATGTCGATGATTCGTCGTCTGTGTACCAAAATATTACAATGGTGTGGATAGAGAACTTCTCGGAATTTACGCGCTTCTTTGAAAACTACTCTTCGTATATATTCTCGTATATGTCGTTTTGTCCATTGTAATTTTCCCTCAATCGAAAAGCAAATGTTCAATAAAATATATCCAGAATCTCTTAACAATAAGAAAGAAGATTATGCACATCTTCTGATCGTTATCTTTCTTGTACTTCTTCTGCTACAGCTGTAACGAGCGATAGAAATTCATTTCTAAAAAGCCAGTATAATATCCTAATACGGAAGACAACGGTGAGATGTTCGGCCGGTTGTTTATATATCCAGATTTGTGTGATACTAAATTGAAGAGTCGATGTGTGTAATCGACTTAAAATGATAACTACGAATCGCTTGGAAAAACACCATGCAATTTGTTGCTAACCAATTATGTCTACATTTACCGCATTATTTTCTTTCATGAAATCTCTGCCGACATGCAAATAGAGGCGGCTTTTATGAACAATGTTAAAACTTTATACTAACGCAATCAAATAAGAAATAAGTCAAGCTATCACATACATTAGCTGAAGCTGTGTAAATTACTGTGACGAGTAATAAAATCAATCTCATATTTGTTGTTCAAATCAGCTCGATGTACTTTTAATCAGACCTACAGGAACTTGTTCACTAGAATCATGATTTTCTGTCGAACAAGGTATATTCTCTAGTACTTCTTTGTGATTATAAAGTCTAACTGGATTGAATGAATATGTTTAGTTGATTCTATTTAATAGGATTAATGAACCTGGTTATCGTTCTGAATATGGATATGAGACTATCAAAAATATTTTTTTTTGTAAAGCAAAGAAGAAATCAATAATGATTGATTCAAATATATTCACGAGGTGATCGAAACTTCTTTCGACTTTGAAAGGTTGCATACGGGTTTGTTTGGAACGGCTTCGCTCGTTCATTTAATTCGTTTTATAGCCAGCCATACGTATGCTGTCAATAATAAAATGCTTCCGCTGACCGGTCCACTTCAAATTTGCATTTCAAACTTTCGGTAAGTTTGTTTTGATAGTCCAGAAAGTTTCTAACAGCAGCTAATAGACCATTGGGGGGGGGGGACGCCTTAGTCAATCCAATTTTGTATCTTGTATTGCCATATACGAATTAATACTAATGGATTCAGCATAATTTGATAGATTTCGATAAACTGGATTACGGTCGTGAGCAACATCATCACTAACAAATATTCTTGTGGCGTTGAATACATACTGTTTCACTTTATCTAGGACGTCAGAATCATCTGTAGATCCCTGAATAAAGCGTACATATTTCCTCCATAATTTGTTATCGGTTGGATCAACACAATCTTTACATAATCTTGCTTTATTGGTCAGCCATTTCTTTGTGAACGACAATAGCAGTGTCGCTATAAAACGACTTAATTGATACGAAAAACACAGCTGAATCGTCGACGTTTGTTCCTAAATCAATTATCAAGTCAGGCTTTAATCTCCAAATTAATGGTTGAAACTCCATCGCATCATTGGAATTTGATTGAAATTGTACACCTAGCCAGGGCCCAATACCAAATAAATAATCGCTTTCGAACAAAACAATATATCATCGACACTAATAAAATATCCACCACCTAATTCGATAACACGGTCACTGTGAACAAAGAATACACCAACATAAATCATGTATCTTAATTAACGAGAAATCATTGCGAACATTCATGAATAACGTTTATCACTCTTGTTATTCAACAACATAAGACAAACATCGATAATTGACTTGTGCCAATAGATCTAGAAAGATTTAAAAAAAAACAACAACATGGGATTCTGCTGAATGAACTTATAGCATCGTTTTGTTAAGTGATGAGAAAGATTTTTCGTTGTTTTATTCTTTCTTATTATCTCAACTGGTATAAACTCGGCGAAGTGATTAAAATACTTTGTCTTGACGCAAAATCGAGATTACAAAATAGTTCATAAGATTTCTAAAGATTAACATACACCGTTGCATTTAATGTGCAAAGAAGGGAAAAAATGAAGGTTATCTTGGACACAGATTCGCACACGAGTGTATTCCAATCACAAAAAAATTTTCATCCACCCTCACCCGTAAAACTTTAGTTCTGCGCGATTCCTACAATAGTGTAATAAAAAAAATCGGTATACCTAACGCAGAATGTCCGTTGGTAAAATAAGATGTTCCTAGTTTTGTTTAGGCATTGGAAAGTATTTCTTTGCACGTGTCCAAGTATTTAATCCAATCTTCAGTCCATTCTTTCCAGGCGCACGACCTGCATGATATGTCATATAATCTTCTTCGCCCACTTCATCTATATTAAACCAAAAAATACTGTTTCCTGGCAATGGCCGAAATCGTATGCCCGCTTTGGGAGAATTCTCGTCACAAGTTAAAATATCACAAAATTGTCGATGAGATGTGGCATTGAATGTAATATTAACAAATTCGGTTTCGCCCATCGAACAATTCGCTTGGAGATATGTGAAAAACGATGTCACTCGTTGACCACTAACCTTTGTATATTCCTCAAATGGAAACCAATCGTAATGAGGTTTGTACTAAACAAATGCGAGAACA
Source organism: Adineta ricciae (assembly GCA_905250025.1). Classification (NCBI taxonomy): domain Eukaryota; kingdom Metazoa; phylum Rotifera; class Eurotatoria; order Adinetida; family Adinetidae; genus Adineta; species Adineta ricciae. Next base: position 19,480 of record CAJNOJ010000047.1, read on the forward strand.
TGTCATTTATCTCATCATGGGTATATGAAACTTACATGTTGATCAGATATATACTTTACTGCTTGCAATGGTTCAAGATTTTCGATTTCGACATCACCTTGAAATTGAGCAAATCGTTGTTCAATACATGTTACCACAGGTGTTTGTTGACTTTTAATCACAGCCGAGTGCGATGTTCGAAAATCACCGACGGAAGGTGATCCATTCTCTTCGATGGCTTTTGAAGGTTTAAATGTCGGTTCACTAGAGAATATATGGGAACTTCTCTAACATACTATCGACGCTTTTACTCACACTAAATCAATTAAATGTTGGATTTCATTAGGAGTCAGGAAGTTTTCGATATAAATAATTAATGGACTTCGCTCGATCATTCGAGTAACATACCGATGATGAGGACATTTATATTTGTATTGAGAAAGATCGTAATTATTCTCATTCTTCACTGATTTGCATGGCTGTCGAGGTGAAATTGGTTTCTCTCGAATGTAAGATCGGAAATTTGTTATATATTCATGAATGTTTCCAAGAGCATCGTCGAATTTCGGGAAAAAAATCTTTCGGTGTTGATAAATATTGAAAAAAGCAAATGAAAGTAAAAGACCGAAAAGAATCTGTCGATAAATAAACGACATTACTTCTCCATTAAATGAAATGTGACAATCACAGAACGTCTGACGATCTGAGTTTGATTTATACAAACAGAACGAACAAAGAAGTATAATGGAGTTTTGTTGATACAACTCATACTTCTGATGGCAAATGCAAATTCAACTTTGAATAAACAACGTTTTATCGAAAAAAAATGACATTTCGGTAGAAAGATCAGATGGATGAGCAAACGTTTTTGAAATTAGAAATGAATCCCGATGCTATGCACGTGAATAAATCTGCAAGGAAATTCTTCAACATATTACAGTTATAAATGACAGTTAGTCAATCAAAAAAGAGAGTTATATAAGCGAGCGCAAATCATAAATTCTTCATCTGAGATTATTTTCGAAGCATGGCGAATCAAATATTTTCTTACCTGCGATATTTAACCCTTTGTTGGCGAGCATGGTATATATACCATCTAGACTATTTTCTCAAAGTTGAGGAGTGGTATATATTTCAAATCAATCAAAAGTGAGTAGAAACAGCCTGTAGAGTACTTTTCCTGTATTGAGAAAGTAATCCTGTTAGTACTTCGAAATATCAGAAAAAACCGAACATAGTGCATTTGGTAATTTTCAACAGTGTATAATGGAAATTTCTTATCAAAATATGGTAACCAAAGACGAATTTCTATCGGAAGACCAACAATTGATTCACCACTACGTTTATCTGCTAGACATTTTCCATCACTTGTTCCTCCTACTGCCTCAAAAGCTGCTGCGCAGAGGACATGTTATGTATGCTCTCATACAGAAAAAAAAAAGAAAAATCAGTCAAATACACAAGATATCAGTGCGAAGAATGTGATGTTGGATTATGCGTAATTGACTGTTTCAAAGCTTATCACACCTTAAAACACTTTTGATGACGGTTTTTGATTGAATAAATATCTGTTTTCACTATTTTAAAAAACTTGACTTGTTCAAAAAAACTCCGCCAACAAAGGGTTAATTAAGCTATTGTAGCACAGGATATCTCCATAATTTCCATTGTCAAAGAGATAATGTTCTTTTATACTGAATGCACTTGTCAAATGCCATTGATAGTTTTCTCGTTTCCAAGATTCATCATATTGGTAAAAACATGATGGTCCATACGTATGTTCTTTCGAACAATTACATAATGACATTAGTATTGTCGATTGACCTTGGTAAAATAACCATCGAGCATATTCATCTGCTTCGTCAACATCACCACTCCATTGGAATAAATCTTCTCCAGATACATTCCATTTTGCTAATTCTTGATAGGTGAATACACGATTTCTTCGATAAATGTGTTCACTTGTTGTCAATCGACAACAGAATTTAACCTGTTTTATCCATAGACAGTCGTACTCATAAACAGCATGACTAGTATCTATTTGAAACAGATAAATTGAACTGATGAAATCAAATAAATCAATCTGCTCGCAAAATAGAACATTGACGTTATCGAGTTTATAAATATTCTCTATTGATCTTATCTGTACGAAGATAAGTCTCGCTCTTTTCCTCGCCGTAAGATTCTTTTCAATTATATCTCGTAGAGAATTTCAATTCAATCAATTCCTTCTCAATTACAAAATGTGTTAATATTTAATGAACAAGATTTACATTTGAAAACGGTAATTGATACTGCCTGGGTTGTTTTTGAAACAAATATTTTATCACGATTCTGAATGTAAATATCAATTATTTTTTTCTCGGCCTATTTTAATTATGTGATTTTCTCGTATTCATCACATTTGAGAAAGTTCTGGATACATGAATGTATTTTGACATGTCGATAATAAATTGGGTGATTTTATCTTTGATTATTCCATTAATTGTTAATGGAGAGTCGAGTAAATAATCTTAAAAGATTTAACAAAATTTTACTCTGAACAATATCTTTTTCAGCTATTTCCTACAATCTGCCAAAATTTTGTACGAATGCAACTTGGGATGAGAACGCTACAACTTTTGCAAAAGAACCTCTGCTCCACGATGGGCGCAATAGTATTTTTATTAGTGTTTACAATATAGTTTATGCGACAGACTATAATGAACATCGTATTTTTTTGTGGTTTCAAAACAAAACGCAAATAACTGAGATTAAGCCTGTTCAAAATAATCCATATAGTTTGTTCGTGACTATAAATGGTGATATTTATGTCGCAGGTAATAACGATGGCAAAGTCGACAAGTGGGTATTAAAGCCGCAGAACAGTACTAAAGTTGCAAAATTCAGTAAACCATGTTATGGTCTTTTTATTGATGTAACTGACATGCTTTACTGTTCTGTTCATGACCATCATATAGTGGAAAAAGTATCACTTAACCATAACGAAAATCAATCAAGCATTGTTGCAGGAACAAGTGGATCTCCTGGAAATACATTGGATAAGCTTCATAGTCCACATGGAATCTTTGTTCATACTAATCTCAGTTTGTACGTGGCCGATTATGCGAATAGTAGGATCCAGCATTTTTTACCAGGCCAAACGAGCGGCACAACGGTGACAGGAAATATTAGCCTAAATAAGCCAACCGCAATCATTCTTGATGGAGATGACAATCTATTCATCGCAGACCATGAAAATAATCGCATTGTCACATTCGGACCTCATGGTTTTCGGTGTTTATTTGGATGCTATATGTCGGAGGGTTCAACTGCCTATCAATTAATTAAGCCATACTCTCTTGCTTTTGATATAGAAGGAAATATCTATGTTAACGATAAAAATAATAAACGTATTCAAAAATTCGCCTTAATATCCAATATTTGCAGTAAGTATTTCAACCTTTTTTATATATTTGAATACCTTCAAATTCTACTCCAGATGAAAGCGTACCGTCACAAAATACTATGACAACAACTATTTTGTCAACAGATCCACGAGATACTTTGGAAGAGACAGGTATGCATTTGAGAACACTAATGAAGTTTCATTTCATTGTTTACGTAGATATTCGTTATAATCAACCGATATTTTGTGATTTTCCGTCATGGCATCCCGACGCAATAACTTTTGCAACAGTGTCCACATTTGGCCAATGGTCTTATGGAATTTTTATAACTACGAAGAATACGATTTATATTGTTTCAGAAACCAGAAACATGGTTACAATATTGTTAGAAAACAGCAGTAGGCCAATAAGGATCATCAACAGCACTTTTAGCAACTCAACAAGTATCTTTGTCGATTCCAATGGTAATGTTTATGTTAGTGATCGTGGAGGTAGCGGCATCGATGTGCTGACATTGAATGGAACAGATAAGATCATGTTATCAAATATGACTGGCTATTGTGATGGCTTATTCGTCGATATTGAGAATAATCTATATTGCTCTATTGGGAAGCAGAATAAGATTGTGAAAAAATCACTTAATACTAGTTCAAGTGAATGGGAAACTATTATAGGCGAAGGTGCTGCTAATCAATCGCTATCAGATGTGCTTCATAATCCAAATGGAATACATGTTGATAACAAGCACACCTTATATGTGGCAAATCATAACGATCACAGTGTTGTCTCCTTGCAGATGGATACACTGAAATTCAAAAGAGTGGCTGGTAAAGAAGCACCAGGAACGATTCTACTCCACCAGCCAACTGCAGTGACACTTGATGGCAATGGTTACATATTCATCGTTGATCAAGGCAACAACCGAATTGTCGGTTCAGGTCCTCATGGTTTTCGATGTGTAGTAGGATGTTTTGGTAGTGCTGGTTCAACACCCTATCAACTGAGTCGTCCTTGGACAATGGGTTTTGATAGTTATGGGAATATCTTCGTCACCGATGTGAACAATAATCGGGTTCAGAAATTTATTTTAGCGACAAACTCGTGCAGTAAGTATATCAGTTCGGCAAATAACCAAATACTTCTCTTCCTATTAGGTCTTCCGTACAATCGACCCAAACTCTGTCCATATGCAGCTTGGAATCCCAATGCAACTACGTTAAAGACGGATAACATATATACTCAGCGCCCCTTCAACGTTTTCGTCACTAGTAATAACACTGTTTATGCATTATATCCGTGGGATAAACGGATTGCAATATGGCAAAACGAATATAACACTTCCATAAACATCAGTTTAACAAATCTAGAGAAACCTTTCGGTCTTTTTATTGCAATCGGTGGTGATCTGTTTGTTAGTTACACGCCTAATTCAGAAATTGTCAAATGGGCACTGAATACCGTTACTACTATTTCCAAGATGAATACCAGCGGATATTGCGTGGGACTTTTTATTGATATCAACAACAATATCTACTGTTCTCTTCAAGGTCAGCATCAAGTTTGGAGAAGAGCATTAAATAGCAGTAATGAGAATTGGACAATAGTTGCAGGCGGTAGCTTACCTGGACCAGAGTCTCATATGCTTAGTGCACCTGGAGGAATATTTGTTGACGCCAAACTCAACTTGTATGTAGCAGATTCTGGAAACCACCGGATTCAATGCTTCCCACCTGGAGAGAAAAACGGAACATCGATAGTAATGAAGAGAGAATCTGAAAACATCACACTGTGGAAACCGATGGGTGTCGTACTTGATGCTGATAGCGATTTGTATGTCGTAGATTATGGTGGTCATCGTATTATTAGATCGGGTCCAAATGGATCTCGATGTTTAGTTGGCTGTTCAGGTACATCAGGCTTAGACTCTCATAAATTATATCAGCCAACAATGATGAACTTTGACAGTTACGGTAATATGTTTGTCGTCGACTCTTATAATCAAAGTGTTCAGAAGTTCTATTTGGCCACTAACTCTTGCGATCCGTCGGCATTAATAGTTGAAACTTCGACCAACATTATGACAACGACATTTACATCCACCTCGTCAGTACAACTACTTGGTAATTATAATTTCTTCCTATTTGAATGTATTGCATAAAAAAATAGACTCACACTTGTCAGATTCAACGACACATCTGATCACAGCAATGCAAGAAACTACAGGTTAGTGTATCTTTCGACTTGTTGATTGTCTTTATTTTCTATTTCAGTCGGACAGTCACTAATAACTTTTATTCCTAAACAATGCAATGACACTTCGTATATCGGTATCGCCTGTAATAGTTCGAGTAGCATCTGTATTTCTTCGAATCCATGTAAAAATAGCGGCACATGTATCGATGTAAACAACAATACTCTCGGCTTTGTCTGTTTCTGTTCAACAGGTTACAATGGAACTTATTGTGAAATTGATCAGAAACCTTGTAAACCACATACCTGCCTTAATCACGGTATGCATAAAACTTCTTTTTTTCTCATGAAAATCATACTCATATAGGTAAATGTAATGAAGCTTCAACAACAACATTTAATTGTACATGTGCCGACGGTTGGCAAGGTATTCATTGTGAATCATTGGTTAACTACTGCGATTTAAAAAATATTACATGTCATAGTAACGGTATTTGTCGACCACTATTTCTCAATTACACATGTGAATGTCTCGGTAATAATTATTATTCTGGTCGTCATTGTGAAATAACATCCAGAAAAATCACGATTTTTACCTTCGTTTCCAAAACTTTTTCTTATATTGCTATCATTGCTCTGATTGTTGTTGCTATGTTTATTATTATCATGGACATCTTAAAGTATTGTTTTGGAATTGATCCAGTTGCTGCAGAACGACGAAAACTTCGTCGAGAGAAGTTGTTGGCAAAGCGAAAACGAGTTATTATTCAACGGTTTACTTATGTTAATGCGCCCTCGAAGCAATTAGCAACAACTATACCGAGCATTACTGTAGAACACACCTCCGTTTGGTGAAAGAAAAACATTCACCCCTTTTCTTTTTGTTGTTGTTTTGTGCGATGAAACAGAATCTGATTAAAAGTCACGCGCTTGTGAAATAACATTCAGATTTTCGTATATATATACTGTTTCATTTCTAAATCGAAAAGTACAGAAGTATAAAGATGAATCATCAAATGTTTATTTTACTCTATGTGTTTATGATTAACTCATGGTACAATGCATTAGCCGCTGAACCTCCCAATGCTACTAAAACGTTTGCGTCTACCCAAACACTGTTTGCGAATCCTGAGCGAGGATGGATTACACATCGATTCTCGGATGATGTTTACGACGTTGATAGCCTACGAAGTAGTGCGGAAAAAGTGTCACTACTCTTGATCAAAATCGATATATCAGCTTACCGAAATAGTTCACATATTGGACAAAGTAAACTCAATGAAATTCGTTCAGTACTTGCGACTTGTCGTCAGCAGGGTTTAAAAGCCATCATGCGTTCGGCCTACTCGTGGGATTTAGTTCTTGCTCCAGAACCAAAAAGTCTGGAAACTGTCAAAGGTCATATCATGGATATGAAACCAATTTATTATGAATACGAAGATATCATTGTTGCTGTCGAAATGGGCATGTTTGGTCCATGGGGTGAAATGCATTCATCGTATTATAGCACTGTTAACACGGGATTGTTCTATCCCATTAAAACTAGTGCACTCAGAGAAGTACACGCCACCTATATGTCTGCACTACCAACTGCACGATCAGTCATTCTTCGTACGCCGTACTATATCCGTCAAGTTTTCAATAGTAATACTCCTCTATCACCAGCCGAAGCTTATAGCAGCAATCCGAAAGCACGCACCGGTTATCATAACGATGCCTATCTTTCCAGCAGTACTGATAGCGGCACCTTCGATTATGGATGGTCACGAGCTCAAGAACTCGCCTATGTTGGTCAAATGACTCGGTATACATTTTTTGGTGGAGAAACATACGGCACTCCAAATGGTCCCTATAACAAAGCTCAAAATGCATTGGTAGAGTCAAAACAACAACATATGACTTATCTTAATCGAGATTATGATCCACCGATTTATAATGCATGGGGCACTACCGTAAAACAAGAATTCACACGTAAACTTGGTTACTGTTTTCAACTGCAAAGTCTTTCTCATTCGAAAGAAGTGGCACCGGGTGGTTTATTCAGTTTTTCTCTGAAACTACGAAATATCGGCTTTGCAGCTATGCATCTGACTCGACCTGTTAAACTAACGCTTGACAACGGCAAAACAGGCAGTACACGCGTCACATACAACGCGACTCTCAGTGTCGATCCTCGAACGTGGACACCTGAAGCTAATGTTATAAGTATTGATCGTAAGCTCCGTATTCCAGCAAACATTAAGCAAGGCGTCTGGCGACTACTTTTAGCATTACCCGATGGTAGCACACGTTTACAAAGCGATGTACGCTATACAGTTCGATTGGCCAATGAGAATATTTGGAATGCTGATGGAACACATCTGTTAGCCAACGATATCTCTATTACAGCTTCAGCTCCGGGTACACGCACAAATGAGACCGTATTTCGCGAGATTACGGCTTAAAATACATAATATTCATTTATATATTGACCTAAATAATGCACTGTTCGTTCATAATAAATATAATGCATGCTGAGGATTCTTCGGAACGCAGTTGTGCGTCATCTCTTGTTCTATACTTATCGAACGACGCCATTCACCAATTTTTTATTCCGCTCGTTCTGTGTAATTAAAATCTCGAACGATGAGATTCATGATTGAAACCATTCAAATAACGGAATGTGAATAGTACATCATGTATGTGTGCTCATGCAATTCTGCCAGTCAAATTCAAATGCATCAAGTAGGAATCAAAAGAAAGAATGAACACAATAGTCTCACGAAGAAGTCACATCGAAGAGCTTTACTGAAGCTAAAATAACTGCACGAAAAACTTCACATTTAATCAAATAAAATTATTGTTCAATTCACTCGAATTAATTTCAAAGTTGACATCTTGAAAAGGATATGTAATCCTTTGATGGCAGGATGACTGTAAGGAAAGAAACTAGGTATTTCTAAAATATCGAGTGATCTGTTTGTTCAAAAAATATTATTTGAAATTGTAGAGTAAGAGAAAATTAGCGAAGACACAACACACACGCTCATATTCAAATGTCATACAGATGACAGTTATAGTCAATATCACAGCTTTGGCGATGAAAATGTGCAGATTTAACTGATATAAGCGGTATATTAAGTCAAACTTAAAGTTTACACAAGTACTTCTCGTTCATCACGGTTTAAGATGCTTTGTTGACATTGTAGTTAGACTTTATTTTCTACGTTCCCCTTTGAAGAACTCACATGTTCTTTGAGTAAAGTATCATACAGAATCTAGACGTCAACACTTCAGTACCTGAAGAATTAATGCATGCGCTAGCATCGATTGAAAACTAAATGGAAAGTACGCGAATACATGTCCAATGTAGGTTGACGAGTTATTGAGATATTGAAAGGATCGATTCGTTCCTTTTTCATCAATATTAATAAATTGAAATCGAATATTGGGTGACGTTTCGTTAGAAGATACGTGTTTCAACACGATTATAGTTGTTTTTTACATGAATTGCATTATCTCCGCAATTTGCAAGGTTTATTCGGTTTAAAAAACTAATCTATCTACAAATCGTTGTTGTATATAATCCTATATAGACCAAAATATCCTATTCGAACGACATGGCTAGGCTCCTGTATATTCCGTTGCTTTCTTAGGTCACCGTTACGAGACCAGAAAACGATAACAACAATCAGTCTGACGAGTTCAACATCAATAAATGAATATGTGTTATAAACCTAGATGTTCGATATCTCAATAGAAAATACCTTTCTCGATGTTTACTGGATCGACTTCAGAGCAATTCGTGATTTTTTATTGCGCAGCCGTAAAATGTCCTTTGATGACAAAAAATGTATTATGATGAAGTTATATATGTGCTGTACAGCTGAATATGAAATTTCTTCATATAAAAAACAAAAAAAGCAAGAATCTTAATTATATGCTGGCATTGTCCTTTTTGTAGAATAACGAAGCACTCAATCTTCTAATGAATTGAAAAGAAAAATCTCACTTCTTTATTTATTATAAAGCAATAAACTCAAATCGTTATACAACGGAATGGCTATAAGTCAAAAGAATATACAAGCAACACGAGCTGATCGTTATCGAGCACCAGTCTCGTCATCGATAGACAAGCATAATGTCACGGTTCGTCATTCAAAACCTCAACCAACCATTCGCAAAGTCCATCGCAAATCTCATCGTTCATTATCTCAAGATCAAGTAGTTATTTTTCTAAATCTTGTATCTTTATCCGTGTAAATTATTTGACCGTAGGATCTACGTTTACGGACAGAGAACAAGCGAAGTAGCTTTGTCATTCACACAACCATTCGGTCACCATCAATACACACGAACTCAGTGATCAATAAGTCTGTCAGGAGTGAAAGTATATTGATATCAGTAAGACTCTTTGCATGTTGAATTAGTCTTTGTTATCGTTGACTCACTACATAGACGTCTAACAGTCAAGATAAAAACCAGAACTTGGAGAAAAAGCCACCAGAACAGATTAGGCAACCGCCTATAATGGCTGATGAAGCTAAGAATCTCTATGAATACAATCGGGATAGATCGTCAACATTCAACAGCCATGCAAAGGTAACAGTACTGAACTTGATCTCAATTGAATAGAGATTTGACAAATTACTGCATGTTAATCTATTGAGACACCAGATTTCCTTCGAATTTCACTTTTGATCAGCAATTTAACGTATGAGTTGCCCTTTAATGATAGGATTTTTTGTTTTTGCAAAATATTATAATATGAAGTTTCTTGCTGTACACATGCGCTAATATTTATCTTTTCCAACAATACAGATAACTGATAAATGGGCAAACTATACAGATTATAGAGTGAAAGAAGAACGCAAGTCCAGAAGAAATAGAAAAGCAGGGTGAGTAAATATTCTGTGTTTTGTTATATTTCGAAAATTCTTTACGTAGGTTCTTTTATCACATGTGTTGTGGATGGTCACCGTGCTGCTGCTTTTTGTCTCTGGTTGCTTTAATTCTTATCGGAACCATCATTGCTATTATCGTTATTTCCTTGCTTAACAAATCTAAAAATACAACAGTAGCAACAAGCGTATCGCCAGGCTTGACCACGGTGTCTACAACGGCTTCCACAACAGCATCCACGACGGCGTCCACAACGGCTTCCACAACGGCATCCACGACGGCGTCCACAACAGCTTCCACAACGGCATCCATGACGGCGTCCACGACGGAATCCACAACGGCTTCCACAACGGCATCCACGACGGCGTCCACAACGGCTTCCACAACGGCATCTACGACGGCATCCACGACGGCATCCACAACGGCTTCCACAACGGCATCCACGACGGCGTCCACAACAGCTTCCACGACGGCGTCCACGACGGAATCCACAACGGCTTCCACAACGGCATCCACAACGGAATCCACAACGGCTTCCACAACGGCATCTACGACGGCATCCACGACGGCGTCCACAACGGCTTCCACGACGGCGTCCACAACAGCATCTACAACGATGTCCACAACCGCTTCAACGACAACGACATCAGGTAAAATCGCCTACAATTGTGTTATAGTGTACACATAATTATATGCATTCAGACATCTGAGATAGTGAGAAGGCTACGCTGATTAGTATAAGACAGATATACGACTGAAAAGTTGAAGAGAAAAACGGCGAGATAGGATTATTTGTAGTTGCGAACGTTTATAGTGATTTTCAGCTGGATTTGTTTCCGGCTAATGAATAGTCTGGCGACAATGGGTAATAGTAATTCTTTTTTATCTAGCTCCATGCGTCAGTTTTGTTCCACAAACCACTTATCCAACTGGTTCTGGATCTAAGCCATTTCCGATTGCATCTGGCGATTTAAATGGAGACGGAATGCCTGATGTGATCACTGGAACGTATGGTTCGAACACTACCACTGTCCTTTTCAACAGAGGTAACGGCACGCTTTTCGTTCAAGCCAACTACACGGCTGGCCCTGGCTATACGTGGTCCATAAAAGCCGTTGATGTAAACGCAGATAACAAACTCGATCTTGTTATCGCAAACTCCAATGCCGGCAACATCGGTGTTTTACTCAATATAGGTAACGGCACATTCACTCCGCAAACCACCTATCCAACAGGCAATGCCACTGAACCGCATTCAGTAGAAGTAGTTGACGTTAATGGAGACAACTCACCTGATATTATTGCCGCCAACTACCAGTCAGACACGATTGGTGTTCTCTTCAACAGAGGAAATGGTACGTTTGATCCTCAAGTAACCTATCCAGATAACGGTGGACCGCATTCTGTGACAGCAGTTGATCTTAATTCGGACGGGAAACCCGATATCGTAACTGCAGACAGGGATGCAAACAGGGTTGGCGTTTTCTTTAATGCAGGCAATGGAACGTTTGCTGCAGAAATTACCTATTCAACGGGTAGCGGCTCATATCCACAATCCGTATCATTGAATGATGTTGACGGCGATGGGCAATTAGATATTATTGTCGCAAACTACGGTACAAACAATGTCGGTGTTTTACTTAATAAAGGTAATGGCACGTTCGGTGCACAAACCATATATTCAACTGGCGTTAGTTCGGGACCTTATTATCTTGTAACTGGCGACATGAACGGAGATAATACAATCGATATTGTTGTAGCAAACTCCGGCTCGAAAACTATCGGTATTTTTCTTAACTATGGCAATGGCACATTTGCTCCTCAACTGAATTATTCAACCAGTTATACCGATTATGCAGTAGGTATTGCTGATCTTAACTCAGATGGTAAAATGGACATTGTCATTCCGAATTATAATGGAAACAATGTTGGCGTTATATTATCTACTACTTGCTAAAAATGATTGACAAAGTGAACACTCCATAATGATAGTTTGACAGCAATTGATCCACTTTTTGTACTTTTCTTCTGTCATACAGCATATTCTTTACTTGCACATATCATCGATAATGCACTAAGAACATAATATTAACGGTTTACAGCTGAATCTAACAATACGTTGTGATAGAGTAGTGAATGAGTTTTGCTTTTTCTGAATATAATACGCCCTATCGTCAATGACGAAATTCTATATGAACTTTGCGATTAGCAAAAATATACCATTTGTGTAATACTGAATTAGCGATAAGATATTAACTCAATCACACACTCGAAAACTCATCCAAAAGAATCTATTGATGCAATATCAAGTTATAATTTTATCCAAAACAACAACAGACAATGACCTTAGTGAAAATACATATTTCACTTTTCTTCTCACATAAGTGGTGCAGATACAAAAGAAATGAAGATTAATTTCAATGACAAGCAAAAATGTAATGATCAAGCATAAGTTCAAAGATTGTACCTAGAGAAGGACAAAAATTGAAAGAGAACATGTTTGGTAGAAACCTTATTGATGCTTTATTAATTTTAATCTTATTTAATTTGTTGAGAGAAAATTGTTGAATTTTTCTTCTATTTACGTTAGCGATAATTATCGTATCATTACCTCAAAACATTAGCGGAAAATATAGAATAAAATACTTCTAAAGTTATATGGGAACCGGATCTATTGGTATCCAATAATAGAGTCGCTATTTGACAACCAAGAAATAGCAAACCGGATTTCCCGAATGGTCTTGATGATTACTGTGTATGTATGAATTAATCACTATTTTCAGGAAGGAATTGTTATCTCTATACGAAAAACACACAAAACAACGGGTGTTCATCGCACTATTTGAAAAGACAACGGCACCGGAAGTATTTTTCGATATGCTAAACAATGAATTATTGACTATATCCAGATTGCCGTAAGACAGGTATTATTTGGTTTCCCCGATCAGTCGCGAAAATGAATTATTATATATTCGATACCTAAAATATGTGTAATGAACAAATAATAAACGGTGCTGACTAACAAGACATTGTCCACGTGCCTTTGCGGAAGAATGATCTTGGCAAACCAGATGGGCGCAAGGAGCTTGTTTCAAGGTTACAAGTTATTCCATTTACTATTGGTATTTATCGGCCGGACATTTTCTCTGTCAATATTAATACAACAATAGTCTGGATTTGAATTGTTCATAGTTTTTATTGACTTTCACAATGTTTAACAAGGACCAATCGAGTACGTTTGGATGTTTTAAAACGAGTAGAATTCAGATCCTAATAAACTTTTTCAGTATGCATTTTCTCCGTTTTAGAATGAAAGTTGTGTTTACACTTTTCTAATTTCGGTCTCAAAGTGTGCACTACAAAGATACAATGATGTTGGAGATTTAACTTCAATGGATGACTATCTCAATACTGATCTAACTAATCTTGAATGATATTGATCATAAACAGAATAATAAGCATTTCCATGAAGAACGGTAATATTAAGTTTTCTCGAGGATATCAATAAGTATTAAAGAGCAAGACAGCCCATCGAAACAACAAGCAATTAACCTAATTCTACAAGCTTCCAATAAATGAACTCATGTGTCAAAACGCCTATTAAACTGCTAATTTTTAATCCGACATTGCAATTTTCTAACTCAATATATATGACGCATTTCACAACACATATTGGACATCAGTCGGTCGCAGTTAATATGTCTTTACCATCAGAGATCCACTCCCTTCAGCGAAACATATTGAGAATAGGCGGCCCAATCGCTGTATCTCTTGGAACTATTGGCTGCATGTTGAATTGAATGGTATTCACGAAAAAGACGGTACGAAAAAACCCATGTCAAATCTGTTTAATAGCCGTGAATATCGTTAATATTTTATATTTTTATTTGGGTTTTCTCTTGACAATCCTCGCAGCTGGTTATGATACTCCTGTCTCATCTTAGCATCGATTGATCGTACATTGATCACTTCGTCAAACGTTGCAACACGGAAACGCAGTACACCTCGTATGATTATTATAACTCTAATAATTTTACTTTTGTTTTATGCCGTTGTTGAAATTCATGGTTTATTATTTATGGAAATCTTGCAGCACGGTCCGGACTATTTTGTTTGCTTTTACCAACCGGGCGCGTATACAACTTTTATGGGTTATCATGCACTGGTTGTCAATGGTTTTATTCCGCCTTTATTAATGGTCATATTTGAATTGTGGACTGTGAAAAATACTCGTCGTCGGATACCGATTTCTCACGAAATGAATAGGAAGCATGTAGATATTGGTAGACCATACCACATTCAATCGAAAGATAAACAATTTATTCGAATTTTACTTGTGGATATAATTGCTTTTGTTATTTTTAAATTTCCCGTGACAATCTTAGTGATTTATCAACAAATTACACAAAATAGTCAAATATCTTACTTTTGGCATTTTATTGATAGTACAATTGGCTTTTATACCAATGTCTTAGTATCGAAAACATTCCGTACAGAATTTTCGTTCTTCGTCGATCATAATGTACATTGGTACTGTTTGAAGACAACGATGGTGCCATGATTATTGACCTATATTGTTCATATGTGCAACTACATCTCTGTTTTCTATTGTGTGTCCAATAAAGCAAAAGATACCGTTACTCTAAAAAATCCAAACTCTGAACCACAGTCCTTAGAACAATCAAAAAGTCGTTCCGCCCCATCCCATCCCGCTTCATTTTCTGTGTTCGTCTGTAATCTAAATTAGATATTTTAATACAAGTGTATACTCAACTAACACTACGATAAAAAATATTTTTATTGTAAAATGTTGACTGATTAACCATAAGCATTTTTAGTCAGAAAAATGTGCTCGCTTCGCCATGAGACTCAGTAGTCTTGTTGAGTATTTCGTGAGTTTTAGTCCAAGTGAAGTTAATCTATAAAGCATCAGTTTAATTTAGGATGGACTTTGTCAACTCTATGTCATGGTAACTAAGACTTCGATCCAGAGTTTCCAGCTTCTATTGAAACCTGATCGAAACCGAGCCGAATCTAGCCTGGAATTAGATTGAACACGACTCATCGACTAACTGGTCTGAAAACAAAACGATGTATGTTAGTGGGTTATAAGCTATTTATCTCGTGTTCCTCGAAGTTCTGTTAAAGTTTCCTATTCGGACGAGGTCTTACTCAACAAATTATTTCTTTTCTGTTTTTCCTCACTTGATTGCATTAAACACATTAACCCTTTGGGGACGGGTGTGGTATATATACCACATGAAGTATTTCTCAGCATTTGAGGAAGATATACGTTTCGAATCAATCAACAGTGAGTAGGAATAGTCTGTTAAGTACTTTTATTNCGTGTTCCTCGAAGTTCTGTTAAAGTTTCCTATTCGGACGAGGTCTTACTCAACAAATTATTTCTTTTCTGTTTTTCCTCACTTGATTGCATTAAACACATTAACCCTTTGGGGACGGGTGTGGTATATATACCACATGAAGTATTTCTCAGCATTTGAGGAAGATATACGTTTCGAATCAATCAACAGTGAGTAGGAATAGTCTGTTAAGTACTTTTATTATGTTAATACTGTAAATTACCAGTATCCGTAAAGTACAGAAACATATGCAGTGTATTCAATAGCTTATCATGTTACACAATAAATTATTCCTTTACTTTCTCATATACCATTTATTCGAATTTCTCTAATACATCTACGTTCATATTTTTCCTATTTTTTATATGTGTATACATATATACGTATATACGACGGCTTTGTTTTCTCTTATATATCATGACTTTTTTCTTTTCTTTTCATTCCTTCTGTTTTCCTTTTATTATTATCACTCCAAGATAAGTATTTTCTCAACTTTTATACGGATAAATAGAACTTGTTTTATAGTTCTTGTGAACTCTGTCGATTATGTCGAAAACAACCATTTCATCTGATGAAGATAATTCGGAAGTTGTAGCTGATTCAGATTCAGATTTAGAATCTGAAGTTTTTACCGATTCTGATTACTCAACATCAGATCCGGATGATTCAACATCAGATCCGGATGATTCAATAACACATTCTAATGATTCAATACCAGATCTTGGTGAAAAAGAAGAACCTCCATCAAAAAAGAAAAAAACAGAATTCTTCAATTGGAAACATGGAATATTTGTTCCTAAAACATTTTATTTTGATAATTCAAATGGTGGAATAAGAAGTATTTCAAGATTAGGAAATGATCCAATTGATTATTTTGAATTATTTTTCGATAAAGAAATTATGGAATACATTGCCGAAGAGACTAACAGATACCAAAAACAGAACTCATCACCATCATCAGAAAAAAGTCACAAAGGAAAATGGTATGCAACAAACTTCCAAGAAATATATGTTTTTATTGCAACAACTATGTTAATGGGTGTTGTCCAAAAAAATAGACTCAAAGATTATGGGTCAACTGATCCTATTATTACAACTCCAATATTTAGAGAATTATTTCCAAGAGATCGATATCTTTCAATTCTACGAATGCTTCATTTCGTCAATAACGACGAGAAGAAAACAGGTAAACTTTATAAGATGTTACCAATTATTCGTCATATGCAAGTAAAATTTCAACAATTCTTCAAACCTTTCCAAAAATTATGCATCGACGAAAGTATTTTACCGTGGAAAGGTAATTTATCATTTAGACAATACATACCATCAAAGCGGCATCGATTTGGTATCAAGTTATTCATTCTCTGCGATTGTGAAACAAACTACATATTAGATTTTATTATCTATACAGGTGCTGATACAGAAATTGAAAGAATTGATGATTTGGGAGTATCGGGATCAATTGTAATGACACTGTTGAAACCTTATCTTCAAAAAGGACATGTATTATACACAGATAACTGGTATACAAGTCCAAAATTATTTTTAGAACTTTATTATCAAGGTACAGGAGCAGTAGGAACAGTAAAGAAAAAGAGGAAGAGTATGCCCTCTTTGACAAAAAAGTTAAATAGAGGACAAGAAATACATATGCATTGTGAATCTATGTTAGCTTTAAAATGGATGGATAAACGTGAAGTTTACATGTTATCAACTGTTCATGATTCACAAATGATTACGATTGATAGACTTGATCACAAGACAGGAAGCAAAATTATGAAACCTATTTGTGTTCAAGATTATAATGAGAATATGGGTGCAATCGATTTAGTTGATATGCAATCAAGTTTTACCGAATGCATTAGAAAAATGCTCAAATGGTATAAAAAATTCTTTTTCCATATCGTTGATATGGCTTCAATTAATGCTTTTTATTTATATAAAACTCAAAATTTAAAGAATTTACAACTGAAAGAATTTCGTCTTCAATTGATAAAAAATATTGGATCGAAATATGGTGATCAGAAACAACTTTCTCTTGGAAGACTACCAACTGATCCACAACTCCGGTTATCAGCTAGACATTTTCCATCGCTTGTAGTATCAACTGCCTCAAAAGTAGCTGCTCAAAGGAGATGTTATGTATGCTCTCATACAGTACAACGGGAAAAAACAACCAAATATACAAGATATCAATGTGAAGCATGTGATGTTGGGTTATGCATATCTGACTGTTTTCAAGCTTATCACACTCTAAAACACTTTTGATGATAATTTTTATTGAATAAACATATATCTAGACTCTAATAAAACGCTTAGTTTTTGAAAAAATACCCCGTCCCCAAAGGGTTAATAAATAACAAAAAAAAGAAACCTATTTGCTAAATCATGATTCTTTTNAAATATACAAGATATCAATGTGAAGCATGTGATGTTGGGTTATGCATATCTGACTGTTTTCAAGCTTATCACACTCTAAAACACTTTTGATGATAATTTTTATTGAATAAACATATATCTAGACTCTAATAAAACGCTTAGTTTTTGAAAAAATACCCCGTCCCCAAAGGGTTAATAAATAACAAAAAAAAGAAACCTATTTGCTAAATCATGATTCTTTTTTTTTGTACGTAATAGCCTATACCTTGTCTTAATGAAATAGAAACTCATTACGAAATAGCGTTAGAAATATTTAAATGAACGCAGCATATCACTCTCCTTTCTATGAATTGATTACCTTATTTCCCAGCTGACAGCTAACTACATGAAACGATTGTATTTCATGAGAAATGTCAATGAGTATTATTCACTACGCCCATGTGAAAAATTTTCTTCTGCAAACGTGCCAAACACGACAGAATTGAAGCATTGGATGCTTCTAGGCGCAGTTAATGACCAGTTTTTTTCTTACACCAGACGCACTGAAGCGTTTATTCTACATTAAAGATTTACATAGACAGTTACAGTTCCATGGAAAATTTTCAAGTAGCTTTAACTAACCTGTGGAAGATTAGTTGATATACAATTACATAAGTATAATGATATATTAGTTCTTTTTTTGTGCGCAGATTGCGTGCTCTCTATGATATTCAAGTTCGTTCCTCCTCGCTACACAACAGTTTCTTATGTTTGTTTTATAATTTTCAAATAGATTGTATACTTTCACTGAAACAATTTCATTTTAGAAGAAAGCATTTACCGACGGCGACACAACATTTAATAATGATTTTCAATTGGATGCATAAGAAAATATCCAATTACAATCTTTTTATGTTGAATGAAAATGATTATCACGACGACGATAGTCATAGTCAAGATCCGGCTGTTCGTCTCAAGCAACAAAAGTATAAGACGTGGTTGTACGTTGGTTTACTTGCAGGTAAAAGTCATATTCAGAGTGTGACGATGTTTTGCTCTCCTTTCCGAATTGTTTTACACTATATGTAGTTACTCTAATCATATTGTCTTCTAGTTTGTTTTTATGTGTTGTTCTATGCAACATTAATAAGAATGAAATCGAATACGATTGGTATCTCAGAAATAACACCTGATAACTTTGATAAACTGCGTGCTGGACATGGTCAAACCCTTTCTTGCCCATGCTCGACAACGGTGATATCTTACAAAGATTTTGTTTCTACTAATATGACAATGTATCCAATCTGTTCAAGTGCTTTCGTAAGTAAAGAATGGATTGAAGGATTATATTTTTCAAATGCAAGTTCTTATCCAACATCGGATTTTCGAATGGTCGCCTATTCACAGGTTAGTCAAAGCTTCACCTTGAAAGAACGACCAGCGAGAACGTACTTTCCTGTTTAGTTTGAACTTCTATCGAGATTTTGTTCGCTCTCTCGAGAGATGGCGTCTCAGATTCAAACTGCTGTTAGAAATCTTGAACTTGTAACGATCGAACTTCTTTCTGAAATACAAGTTCGATTAGAAATCAATGGTATTATCGAATTCCAAAAGAGCAGTGCAGCTAATCGAATTATTTCATTCATGGACTATTGGAGAACAACTAGCCAAGGAATTGGTTTCGTTTCCGCTCTTGGCACCAATTGGGTACTTGTCATACTCGATGATACAAACGGAATTATTACCAAAACCGGAGGATATTCAGCAAGAACAGGTGCAGATGGTGTTGACCAATTATGCGATCGATCAAACATAATAATTCCAGCTACTCTCTATTTACCATTAGTACATTCAGTAATTGACAACAATGTAGGAATTCTGAATCCACTACGCGTTGCTACACGTGTGAAAGGATTTTCTATGGGATGCACTCCTCTCGAAGGGCTTCTTGCAAGTACATTAGATTGTTTATACGACGGGCAATGTTTGCAATTATTGTTAAATTCATTTCCTAATCTAAATCAAGTCTGTGGAAAGTATAATTTCACTTTTTTGTTCATCTTTCTTTCTTCTTCTTTAGACAAATCCTATCTGGAATAATTCCATTTTGTCTTCACCATTTAAAAACATTTCGGTTCTGAACTACTTTGAAAATCTTTTCGTTTCAAATTGGTCTTCAAATATAAACTATTCGGCGTATTTCCACAAGTGCTCTCCATCAATCTGCACATATACGACAATAGATCGAACCGCGTTATCTCATGCAATTACACTCTTCATTAGTCTTTATGGTGCTCTTATCCTAATACTACGTTTGGTTGCATCGTGTTCGATCGACATTGTATTCAAATTCAAAGTTTATCCAAGTAGATCAAAGAACGAACTATATCGATAGAAATTGTGTTTGTTTCTTGTTGTAGATCGACCGAATATAAATATGAGCAAAATGGGACAATCAATCAAAAGATTGAATCTATTCAAGAACGTTAACGATCGAACGGAAAATAGTATCAAACAGCAAATGTGTATCACTCGTATTTATTTGGTTTTACTGTTTGGTAAGGCTCCTACCTTGTGAACTTATGCTGACGTTTCTAATTTGATGTTCACAGGTTCAGTGTGCACATTATGCTTGTACACATCATTAAAAAGTGAAATAGTGACAATTACGGTATCAAGTCCTTCGATAGTAACTTACAGGTCATTAGAGAGCAAATACTCAACAGCACTTCGATGTCCTTGCACAAATAAAACTATACTGTACGAATCGTTTGTTTCATTTTCTCCTGTTTTTCACCAAATCTGTTCAAGTGGTCTCATCGGAAGCGATTGGACTATGCTACTAAGATATAGTTTGCCGTCATCCGACAATGACTGGCGTGCTCAGGCACCACCTCAATTCCAAGTGCTGTCTGATCTTTGTTCCCTCGCTAATAAGACAATCGACGATGCCCTAAACAGATTTTACTCACAAGCGTTCGTCACTTCTACTGTAATGAACGAAGTCGCCTTTAATAAACAGTTGAATACAAGTCTGAATCAATTTTATCAATCAACACTTTATAACTTCGATTTGATCAAAAATTTATTGCAGCTTGTTATGCGAGCAGATCAACTTTATACGGGTTCGTTTGTAGCTAATTGGAATACTGACATAACTGATATGGTCGCAACTGTAGTCACAAATCAGACAACCAATAGTCAAACAGCATACGTATGTTCCATTTGGTTAAATCATTTCATTCTACATTAGGATTCCGAATAAAATTGATGAATTTTTTAGATGCAGATCCTTTTACACGGAATTCAGGAGGCCAATTCAACACTGTTTACATGCTTTTGTGCTATGAATCCGAATTGTAAAGCACCCACTGCATTCTATGACTCGGTGCTCAATTATGACACAAATATTACTGTGAATATGATTCTTGACATCCTCGGTTGGAACCGGGGCTGCCTTAGCATGGATTCTCTTCTACTTTCAACACTGCAATGTTTTTATGCAGATGCAAATTCTGATTGCTTCGCATTTATATTAAGTCATTTGTTAAAAATTAAGTTCAATTATGAACTCATGGGCCCATTAACATTGGACATACACCCTCTCATTTACAATCCGACACAGACTCGTTATTCGCCGAACACAACGATCTCAGTCATAATCAAGGAGCTAATGCTCGAAACATGGAATCCTTCTTTGTCGTATGAAAATTTTTATCAATCCTGCTCACCAATCTACTGTTCTTATTCCGAACGAGTTCGCCAACAAACATTTCTAGAAATCATTGTAATCTTAGTGTCAATGATTGGCGGTGTCGTGGTTTCATTACGATTTCTAACTCCTCATTTTGTTCGATTCACTTGGAAAGTTCTCAATCTGTTTGTCAAAAAACCACGGCAAGTCGAACGAGGTAAGTAACCGGTTAAGCACATTTGAACGACGTTGGTAATTTTGTTTTAGTTCATCGAAGGCTGATCGATCGATTGAGAACAATTGTGCAAAACGTGATTAATAGTTTATACGCTACTATGACTGAATTGAACATCTTCAAAGCACGTGATTTTGGAGGTAACTGCGATCGAGTGACATTGAAACGCAACGGCCAATGGGCGACTCGTCTCTATATTATTTTATTCATCACAAGTCTCACTATTTTCATCTCCTACACCATCGTTCAACCGCGCGCTGTGACACAAAGCTTTAATGAACCATCTTTTAGTTTTTATAATCACTTGACAGAAATGTATGGTGATAAGCTACAATGTTCATGCTCGCAAATAGCATCGCCTTACGCTCAATTCGTCAGCATTCAGCCAATATTCCACTCGGTAAGAGAAATGTTCATCAGAAATTCAGAAAAGAATTTAATTAAACTGAAATGTATAATAAGTCTCACGTGACCTACAATACCTAAATCCAAAAAGGAAAAGTTTTCCTGCTGCTAAGTTTGAAATATATGCCTATTTTCAGGTATGTTCAAGTCAATTTGTATCCGAGACGTGGAGGATGGCCTTGTTAGACGGTCTCGTTTCCAATTTGACTATCTATGAAGAAAGAGATTATCGTCGATTTCTCTCCGCTCATCTACAATATCTGCAAGGATTGTGTCAGCTTTCCCAAACATCAGTTACGAATGCTATCAATGAATTTCTAACATCATTATTAATCACAGTGGAAATCCTGCCTCAAAACACTTTTCAAAATCGTCTTAGTGCTTTAGTTGAACAAACAAAGTCCAATGCGCCGATTCTTTTTTCTAATCTTATGTTTGCTAAACAAAGCATTTTCCATGGAAATGCTTTAATGACAAGTTATGGAACTAACTTTCAATATTATTCTTCGTTAGTCAGATATACTCCGTATTGGATATGTGTACAGACGGAAGCTAAGATCTACGACGATAATTGCTCCTGTGGTTTGTCTCCAACATGTGTGACTCAAGCGAATTTCATCGAACAAGACTCGTTGAAAATAGTTCTAATTAAAGGTATGAAAATGGGATGCACTCCAAGTGAATCATTTTTTGCTTCGACTCTCGAATGTTTTTATGATCAATTATGTTTGGATCTCATTCAAAACTACACTAACTATAAACATTCTTTGACTCCTCTTGCAACGGCAACTCTGACTCGTTTCCCGCAAAATACAACCATAAGTGAATTTGTCGAAGACTTATTCATTGAAAGCTGGTCAACAGATATAAACTACCCATTGTATTATCAACAATGTTTACCTTCTATCTGCTATTATATCAGTGTGGAGAAATTTAATGTTTTCTACATAATCACTCTAATACTTGGCCTTCAAGGTGGTTTATCAATTGTTCTCAAATTCATTTGCCCGAAACTCATTCGAATTCTTTCAAAAATCTATCTTGAACGAAAACAAACCACATCTGTTGTTTCGCCGGGTACTCTTATTAAAGAACCACTCCGTATGACAGCAAATACTGATATTCAACCAATGAATTCAACATCTCAGTAAACCAGTTGTCTCCCCTTTTTTTTATCCATCAATGTCTTTTATTTGCAGAAGTGGTACTATGACATACAGTCAATCATTCTTCACGGTGATATCTATAGGTGTATTACTAGTGTGCACATTAGTAGGCGTTATTACTTTTTCGATTTATTATTCTCGACAAGGTAAGACAAAGATTCTTTATCTAATAGTTATGCATTTTGAAGATTTGTTTCATAGATTGGACGACCAATGCACCAACAGTTGATAGCTTGAGTACAACGTTGAGCACAGCAATTTCAACATCTTCGATTTCTACAGGTAAGTTGATAAAACAAAGAGATGATCCGTGCGAAACACTAGATCAACAAAACTGAAAATTCGATGAAATCGACTTGTCTGTTTAGGATCCATCTATACATTGGCAATTATACAAGTGTCAATCGATACTCCATGTTCAGATTCAATTTCAGATCCAAAAATCCTTACTGATATCAACGGTGATAATCGAACTGATTTAATTTTCTGCTGTGAAAATTCACGGCAGGTGAATGTGTTACTGGGACACTCGAATGGCTCGTTTGAAAGAGCGATCTCATTTTCGCTTGAAGATAATTCACAAATACTTCAAATCCGTGTTGGCGACATCAATGGCGATGAACAAATCGATCTAATTCTTGGAAGTAAAACTGATCAACAGTACAATGTTAATCTTCTATACTCTAACGGTAATGGAACGTTTCAAACACAACATATGCAATCGTTAGCTATGAACGGTTTTGAAATTGATTCCAACAGTCTTGAGAATCTCATTGGTTCTAGTTTTGACCTCAACGTAAATGATCTCAACAAAGATTCTAAGTTGGATATTATCGTTGTGCTAGGATACCGTAGTCGAGTTTTTATTTTTTTTGGAGATGATAATGGAACATTTTCGTCGCGATTAGCATTGCCATTGACAATCTTTGGTAATCCAAGCCGATTGAATGTTGTGGATTTGAACAATGATAGTTATTTGGATCTCATCGTGCTGGATATCGACGCTCTGCACATACAAATCTTTTTTGGAGATCAGAATGGAAGATTCCAATTACAGAAATGGTTTTTCACGGTGTTTGGTATCAGCGACTCTAATATGTTAGTCGGCGATTTCAATAATGATGGGCAGCCGGATATGGTCTTTTTTAATAGTAGAATTAACACCGTTTACGTATCGTATCGAAATAGCAATGGCACTTTTCAAAGTAAAGAGAAAACTATTATGGAATCGTATTTATCAATGAGTACAGTGACCGCACTTCACTTAAACGACGACGGTTATTTAGACATCGTTATTGGTACACCACTATCGGATGAACTTTACGTTCTAATAGGAAGTGATAATGGAGATTTTCAAACTCAAATTATTAATTCTACCGAACTGAATACGAATTATTTCGGTATTAACACATGTCAAGATGTGATCAATATGAATATTCAATCTGGTAATGCATATCTTCTCTTGAATACACGTCAATGTTCTATGCAGTAGACAGTCATGCATCTTTGATTCTACTGAATGTAATTTGTTCGACTCTTATTTCTTCTACCATTCTTACCTATTGTTTTGATAATAAAACTACGGGTGATACGTCTCTACATTTTTACTCTAAATCCAAAAA
Organism: Adineta ricciae; assembly: GCA_905250025.1. NCBI lineage: Eukaryota > Metazoa > Rotifera > Eurotatoria > Adinetida > Adinetidae > Adineta > Adineta ricciae. The sequence continues at coordinate 44,762 of CAJNOJ010000047.1, forward strand.
ATCACATGATGATAAATTATGACGTAGAAGAATCGATTCTATAAATCGAAAAAAAAATTAAATTCGAAATGCGTGACACTTGAATGTTATTTTATACGGTGAATGCTCCTTGTAGTTTTAAATCATCCCAATTTCCTGAAGTGCCGACATAAACCTTATAGGCACCTTTAGCCACCGTAAATTGTTGCATAATTACATTCCAATATGAAATATCTTTTTGTCTCAGTGTTAACGTAACGGGAACAGTCTCGCCTGGTTCCAGATAAACTCGTGAAAATCCGCGTAACACTTTTGGTGGCTCGGCTGCTTCATTAGGAAAGCCCAGGTACAATTGAACCACTTCCGAACCACGAACATTACCGGTGTTTGTAATGTAGAGAGAGACTATATAAGCAGGGACATACAAATCGGAAGTATTGCCGGGAGTTTGATCGGTAACTTTAGCAATTCGAAGATCGGTAAGAGAGAAAGTCGTGTAGGAGAGACCAAAGCCGAAGTGGAATCGCGGTGCTATCATTGCAGCATCAAAATGACGATAGTCGAGAAAGACACCTTCAGTATAGTTTGAATCGGGTGTTTGGGTAATATTTGTTCCATAGTCCGAATCATTCTTTGCTATGGTAAAGACAAGTTTTCCTCCGGGATTGTAGTCACCAAAGAGAACATCGACCAAGGCATTTCCATATTCGGCTCCTGGTATTCCTGTCCAAATAACTGCGCTTATGTTGTCCCACTCAATCCAAGCTTCTAAATTAAGCTGAGATACGCTGTTTACTAGAACAATGGTTGATGCGCATTTTGCTGCCACAGTCTGAACAAGTTTGTCTCCTTGATTCCAAGCGTTCAGATTCTGCCGATCAGATCCCTCACTTGACCAAGCACTGATGAAGACGAGGCAAAGCGGTGCAGAGGCAAGTGAACTGACAGTACCAAAGTCGGTCTGTCTGGTTACAAATTGGATTTGAAAGTTCGAATCACGTGCTTTGGCTAGTAGAGCACTGAGTGGATCCACGCCATAAGTCGGTTTAACGAAACCTGGCACAAAACAGAATGACAAGAAAAAGTTATAACTAATAATATCTCACTCTTACCTGACCCACCGCCCTGATATATCGCACCATCATAGCCTTGTCCAGACGGTCCTCCACCCGGATTCAATCCGCCATCATATTGTGTCGCTGCTGCGCCAAAAATCGTCAACAGTCTATCCACACTGGTATTCAACGGTAATGTATTTCTTAGATTTTTCAATAAAATCATGCCTGCCCTAGCTAATTCTCGGTTCACCTTGTAATGATCATGTGTTACATCACGGTTCCAATCGAGTTTGGGAAAACCTTGATCTTGTTCTAGTAGAAAGTAAGGCGCAAATATACGTGTGACCATATCGTCTACTCTCGCTTCAGGAAGCGATCCATCGCGCACTTTAGCAACAAGCGCATAACCCATAAAACCGGATCCGCCTGGCATTTCTAAATCCAACCCACCTAGCGCCGATTCAAGACCTGCATGTGTGGCACCCCAGTCGGACATCACATTACCGTTATAAGCGAGTTCATCCTTCAGCAATCCGTTCAGAGTCTTGTTGTTCTGACAAGCATGCGTTTGATTTACTCGGTTATACGCACACATGACTGACCCAGCACCAGCATACACAGCGTCAGCAAACGGCCACAAGTAGATTTCATGAATGGTTTTATCATCAATATTGGCTGAATAACTATCCGATACTCGATTTGTTTCCTGTTCGTTTCCAATGTAGTGTTTTGGCGTGGCCACCACACCCTGATCCTGCAAGCCAAGTACGTATTGATAAGCGTTCATTCCGGATAGATACGGATCCGAACCGAATCCTTCCCAATTTCTACCGTGTAAAGCATTTCGATCGATATTGATCATTGGACCCAAAGCAACATGCACGCCTTTCTCACGAAATTCTTGTCCTATGACCGAGCCTCTCTTGAACATTAAGTCTTGATCCCACATAGCAGCTGTATGGATTCCACCCGGAAAAGAAGTGACAAATCCGACACCATCCCCCACACCCGATGGCGCATCTTGAAGGCACATTCCATTGAAGCCGAGACGAGGAACAGGAGGAACATATCCTGCACAAGGACTAGGCACGCCTGCCGTTAAATTGCACTTTTCTTCCAATGTCATTTGAGCGACAAATACTTTGGCTTTGGCAATAGCTGCGTTCCATCCGATATTTTTGGAGGAAACATCAGAAATAGTCAAAGTCAAATAGACCAGCACTATAAAGCATCGTTTCAGCATTTCAAAGTAAGAAAGAGAAAATATCAAAAGTTATCTTCTTATACTATTTACAGCATAAAGAAAAAGTACAAATGATATGAAATGGTAAGCGAGAGAGAGAGTGAGATATATACATTAGATAACGAGCGTAGCTATTCTGAGGTATATTCTTTTGTTTGCGTATATATCTTCGCTTATTGCAAACCTCAAAATCCGTTTGCTACATTGCATTGTGTTTAACTTCAACGTGTCTTATTGAGAAAGATAAGAACGGTAGTTTACTTCTCACGTATCTTTCAGAGGTATGTACAGCTTCGGTTCTTTTTGTTTTATTTTTCCACCTATAAAATTGCGATAAGAGCGACAGTTTGCACTGCATTCACTAGTTTTAAATATAATTAGAAGAAAAGAATTTTATATGATGTATTACTGTGGACTCTTGTGGATCGTATTCACATTTGTGTTGATTTTTACTGCTTCCAATGTCAGCGGAAAAGTTCATCCAACGATTGGAGCAATTCGCTGGGATGCTTGGAACTTGGTCGATGCACAATTCGATCCCATCTCGTTTTACTCGCACCGATGTTTGAGTCCCGAAAAATACCATTATCGATTACCATTTTTTGCAAAGGTTCTGTCACCCACAAATACGTCGTACAATGGAGATCTACAGAGTGTCATGGATCAAGAGATACTTTACGCAAAGCATGCTGGCCTTGATTATTGGGCTTTCGATACATATTGTACATATGGACCGAATTGTGCTACGAACTCGACATATTGTTTGGAATATTTACAGATCGCACCACACTATTGTCCTCGAAATCCTGCATATGGCTTACAGCAGTATCTTTCGAGTCAATATAACTCTTTGATAAATTTTACTCTTCTTCTGTTGGGTTCCTCGCCGTGCGACGTAGCTTTTCAAGAGAGCTATATCGAGCTCATGGTCCATCCTCAGTTTCTAACTGTCCTAGATGGTCGACCACTTCTGTATCTGTTTCAATTTACCGAGACGGAAGCCAATCTTTGTGGAGGTGGATGGTCTGGAAGTAGAAAAGTCTTCGACAAATTTCGACAAATGGTCATAAACAGAGGTGAATAGAAAACGTTTCTCTGATGGAAGAAATGAAATACTGCTTTCACTATTGTAGGATTGAAAAATCCCTACTTGGTTCTGATGGATTTCTTGGTTCCAACTGCACAATCGCATGCTAGCCTTCTTGGATTCGATGCCATTTCCATGTATGCACTACCAGGTGGAACAAAAGAGGTCGATATAGTGATTTATCATAGTATATACACTAATATCCTTAACATGATTTCAGGGCTCGCCATTCAGTGACCTTGTCCATGTTGCTCAACAGTAAATGATCGATAATTTGCGAGTATTTCTAAACGAATGTATATGCCTTTAGATGGTGGCAGTCTGCTCATGACGCCAAAGCAAAACTTGTGCCAATCGTTCCTACTGGTTGGGACGCTCGACCACGTTTTGAAAATCCTGTACCATGGCTATACGAAGGGCCAGAACATTACTTTCAACCTACCAGCGAAGAATTACAACAATTTTTTCGAACAGCAATCAATTTTACTTGTCAATACAATGACACTGTTGAAGCACAAACAGCACTTGTGTATGCATGGAACGAAAATAGCGAAAATGGGGCTTGCCTTATTCCTACCCTTGGTAACGGCACCCTATATGTTGATACTCTATCCAAGACACTTCCATTGTATTGCTAACTTATCTCCTTGATACATTCATGAGCGACGATTTTCTACTTTTTTTAATAATTTGTATTATTGTGATATAAAGCACAGGCATTCGCACATGTTTCTTCATTCTATTCTGGGGAGTTGAATGACTGACTCATTGCTAGGAGAATAAGCAAAAGCAGTAAGCAACATTACACGCAGACACGTTATACTATCGACGATGAATAAAAACAAATTTCACCTGTACATGTGCACAGTGTGCCGTACAAAATCGACTCGTTTCATGTTGCATGGCAAATCAAGAAAATAAAAATTTACTCATTTGTGCAATTTTGAGTACGGTTAACAAGTTGCGCACGAGCCATCTTCCTATTTTTCGTTAGTTTCGACGAAAATGGATCATCCATTGTTTACAATTCGTCTGAGTACAGTCGAAACTCCTACAATCACCTCTGAAACGATTGCATCCAGTTTTAACAAGGATGATATTAGTTTCTTTTTTCCTTCCCAATCGTCATCCAACACGATCGAATTTCGAGAACAAATTCGGTACTATCTCTTGGCACTGGTCAAATCCATCCACTGGAAAAATATTACTACAGAAATCGATGATATCCTTATAAACGATGTTATTCCAGCGTTCGCATTCAGAAATGAGCGATTTCGAGAGGAAATGGAATACCGGCAGATACATAAACAACAATTTGAACAAGCTTTGATGGATAAACTGCAAGAAGATGCGAATACTAATACATATACATGCACCGAGCTATCAGCTATTTCCGCCATTGAAAATAGCCAAGCACAGAAAGAGAAGTGTCAAGCTGAACAACTATCATATTTCACTATTCAGTCATTGATATCGATTCTCTTAGTTTTGTTCAAGTCGGCCGAAAAAAACGATCCAGCAATTATTCACCAAATCTTAACATTAGCAGATCAGTTATGCGAACAACTACCCATAAGATATTTCTCATCTCGAAATACTCTTTTACTCAAATCATTCGAACCACTGACAAACTACATATACCAATTATCTTTAACATCAGATATTCTTATTTCTAAACAATCCACTAAAATTCTCCTCATTGTTTCTATGGCCAAACGATCTTTCAAAGACATTTTATCCTTAATGAACAAACTTATCTTTAACATAACGGATATTTATAAGATAAAACGTCTAATCATGCAGATGAATGATGTACTGACCACCACGCTCGCTGAATCGAAACAATCATCAAATGTCGAATTCGCTTCGTTGACTTACTTGAAATCCATAAATTCATACCCAAATGATCAGCTATCAACGTTAAGTGAACATTCACTGACAGGTCAATTCATTTCATCTATTATTTTGTCTCATATTGACATCGAGAACGAAATTCATTCGCCTATCAAGCAATCGAAACTGAGTTCGATTTCGTTGGAATTCCATTCGGATACATTTCGCGATTTGTTCGGCAATATCGAACAACTTTCAGTCTTACTATCAACTCAATCGAATCAAGTTATCATTCAGATTTTAACTGTATGTTTGCGATTGTTTACGACACATCTACAAATCCTCTCGGAATGTCGTGATCATATGTCAACATACACATCCAACACTGAATTAAATAAATGGTTTGACTTATTATTCCAATTGATCTGCAATCACAACAAAGAACTGTCAATGATCAGCGAACAAGCATCGAAGGCATTGATTAATGTTATCAATCTACAAAATCTGTCATTTGATCAAAAGTTAATTTTATTTCAAAAGTATATTATGAAGAACGAACATTCAACCTTGATCGCTCAAATTCTAGTGGAATTAAACCAATCGAAAACATTATTCGATTGGATCGAGTTTTTGAATACTGAGATGAAAGAGTCGACGACATTGGACTTTTTACATTGGTTGATCGATCTTTATTTCGAAAACAAAGAAAAACCCGTCGAGGAAATTCTGTTATCATTACAGCAACGATTACTATACGATTTAATAGAATTCTGTAAGAATCAAGGTCCCAGTAACGGTCTACTCTCTGTCATTGTTCAATACTTTACTTACATTCTTCGAAAATGTCTTGATCAACATATTGTTGCTGGTCAATTGCTCAGTTCGATTTTGATTGATTTGAATACTATGGTGACAACGAAAGAAATCTTTCCTTGCGAATTCATCTACCCAATTTTCACAGCAGTTTTACCCTTATTAGCGGACTATTATTTAAACAACTTAGATAATGATTTTCTTTGCTGTCTAATCGGACAAATCAGTCACTCATTAATCGTTGGTACAACGGAAGATTCTTTTGAAAAAAAGCATCAAAAGAAATTACAACTCCCTATCTTTACCGGTGGATGCACCATCGATGAAAACAGCGATTTATTAACTTCTTCGTTGGCTCTCTATAACCCACATCAATTCGAAGATTCAATCACGAACGATAAAGAATTTTTAATGTCGGTTTATAATAATACTGGTGATGGAGCACGGTTGCTCTCGGCTATGAAAATGCAGACGGAAGGTGAACACCATTCACTTCCAAAATCGATCGAACAGCAAGTCGATGATGCGCGTGCTGCACTATTTGCTGTTTATTTGAAATTTTATCGAATCGATCAAAGTTGTCTATTCAGCGAACATATATCTATTTACGAATACGCCAATGAAATTCAAACGGTATTCATCATTACCAAAAGTCAAGGTGGTAATTGTGATGAACTTTGCCGACAAATTCGAATGAAAGCGCTATTTCTATTGTTGACTGTCGGAGAAGATGTCTCCGTTGTTAAGATTGAGTTGGAAAAAGATCAAGCGACACAGCAGCAGCATATCTATCAAAGCCGATTGCATGATGCGATCGCTGATTTCATTTATGGTGAGTATTCCAAACGATCGACCACTATCGCAGAGCAACAAGCAGAAATCGACGAACTGGATAAATGTCTTCGTCGTCAACATCAACGAGCTTTGTTAAGATTAATCACATATCGATTTATCGACATGTTTCTACAGAAGGTTCTCAATCGAGGAGATAACGATCGATCCCGAGCGACATTACTCATCTGTTTACCGTATATGCGAAGCAGTAGCTTAGAATGGTCTTACATTGCTAATATATTCGTCGCGAATACTCGACTAAAAGATGAGATCAGTCGGACGTACCATTCGATTATCAGATTTGCTTTGACTTTTATCTTTCAATTTGACAGTCTCATCTTGAATATTCTCTATTTATTAAGCTTTTCTTACGAACCAACTGATATTTATCATTTGTCCAATCATGGGATCGTCGAATCATTTTTTCATTGTTTTGTCAGCTGTGTTGACTATCCGAACAAAAAAACATCGCTTACATTGCAATTCACGACATTCAATTGGTTTCGAATGTTTGTTTTGAATCTCTGTGAAAATGTTGATATGGAGAAATCAAGAGAGATTTCCAATGAAACCGTTCAACAGCAACAGCAAAACTTTGTGTTTAATACTTTAATCTTCAATGAACTAAAAGCTTTAAAATTCGCGGAGCAAATCTCTTCAAAAAATTCTTTGCAAAACATTTCGATCGGTTGGTTTCTCCAACCAAATGATATGAATTTGTGTTTAAATCAATATTTAGTTCTTCTACTTCAATCGTTTTATGTTTCCAAACATGTCGCACCAATCTGTGCGACTATTGAATATCTTCATGAATTCATCGAAATCTATCAACACAATCAATCCAATGTCACGCGTTTATTACTGATCAAAATTCTGCGACATATTGTTCCGTATATCGTCAGTGATGACGAGCAATTTCTCTCCAATACTTTGAATTCAATCGGTGAAAAGATGATTTCACAAGATATCATAGCCGAATTCATTGCGATGTATCGGACGATAATGTCAACTAATTGTCATTTGCAATTGGCAGCAAGAGAATTGGTCTTCAATGTGATCAAATTAAATTTAGATTTGAACTCAATTGACACGTTGAATCAGAATCAATTACTAGCAGCATTGAACATTATGGGTGGATATATCGAACCTTATCGATTAGGTTCGATTGTAACCTGCCAAACTAAGAAAATCTTTCATAATGAATCATCATTGGGATTAATTGTGGAAATAAATGAAGCAGAACAAAAGTATTTAGTTCAATATTTATTAACGAATGAAACCGAATTAGTTTCGATTGATCAACTTAGGCTACAAATCGATGTTCCACCACCAACAAGTCCATCAAATGAAGTCGATTCGATTCTCGATAGTTTAGGACATTTTATCGAAACGGTTCCATCTGACACGGATTCGTTGTTATTGCTACAACTGAAACGTCAGTCGATTTCAGTTTTATATTCTCTACTGAATGATACAAGTCTAATCCACGTATTTATGGCAAAGCCGTATGCAGCTATTCTCGCAAAGTTAGCTCTCCCTAGTTCATCAGAAGGAGAAAGTCATCGAAAACCACACCGTTTACGTTCGTACGATAGAAAGCATCTGGAACAATATTCTCTCGGTTTCAATGCACAAAGCAAATCCAAGGAAACACGGAATGAAATCGATACTTTTATTGCTTATAATGGATGGAGACCATACACATCCGACGGAGAATTGGAATTTCTCAGACGAGGTCGGATTGGTGATGAACGATTACCTATCGCTGCAATGCCTCGTCATTGTTCTGACCCGAGTGCGATAGAATTATGTGGAATGAAGCACCGATTTCGCGGACGAATAGCTCCGACAAAGGAGAACACAGAAGCAACCTTTCCAACGTACATTGTCGATAATCTACAACTAAGTGAAGGAAAATGGTATTATTGTGTTCGACTACTAGTCGCCCAACTCATTCAAATAGGATGGGCGACATATGGATTTGAACCGCGCGGTGATCATGGAGTTGGTGATGATCAATATTCTTGGTCGTATGATGGATCTCGAGCTGTTTTTTTCAATAACGGAGGATACTGTGGCCAATTCCACGATTATCATTGGAAAGACAATGATATCTGTGGTTGTGGAATTGAGATCGATGGAACAAACACGAAAATCAAATACTGGATCAATGGAACGTTCGTAGGTACAGCATTCGAACATGATTCATTCATTCCATTAACGAATGTTAAATGCAATCTGTTACCCAACGGATCGAGCACAACTTATTTTCCAGCTATTAGTTTACAAAATTATTCTTCAACGCGGTGTGAAATCATCGTTAGCCCAGAAGATATGGATGATTGTCCATTACCACATGGTTACAAACCTCTCTTACTTCCAGTGTCTATTAATATGGAAAAAACTCTTGTGAGTTATCCGTTTAGTGCTTATCTTGTTGGCGATGATTCTCACGACTATTTTCTAAGAACATCGAGAAACACTCTGCGAGACTTTGTTCATCAATGTCATCTGCAAACAAGTTTTTCTGTCGATAATCAGTATTTAATCTTATCAGATAATAGTAATGGTTTTCAACTATCAATAGATAATAACGAAACATCATCAACGACAATCAGTTTCGATTTTCAAATCATACCACAAGATCAACAGTCGAATTTTGTATTGTTCACTTTCGATTTATTAGAAATCAAATGGGATGTAACACCTAAAAAATGTCGCTGTGTCGTAATTTTCTCACCGCAAGACATGCATATAAAAGTTCGTATTAATCATACGTCTCGAACATTTTCTCATACATTTCAATATGAAACGATCACGAACTTCAACCTCTGTATTCTGCCGGGTGTTGCAGGAAAAATAAACAATGTTGCAGTATGGAAATATACTCTCTCCGAAGAAGACATTCGTTGTTTATTTACCTACAGTCTCTCTTATGTCGCTCATGATTACAGACACTTGCTCGAATCTCGAAAACAAGTTGCCACTATCTCATTTCACAAAAATCAACGAGAATTTCCCGATGAGATACTCATTCCATTCACTGAATCGTATACAAAGGAGTTATGGATAGAGAGGCAAAGACAGGCAGATAACGATGAAGAAAAATATTTCAAATCAAATGATGATGAAGATTATTCGACTGTGGAGCTCTTTGGAAATAAAACTCATCTGATTTTCAATAAATCACTTTATGAATGGTCTAAATATATTTTAGCAGTCGAATTGAGCGTTCCTTGTTGGCCAAACATTGGCGAGGAGTTGGCACTAATATATATAAACAGTCGTTTTTGGATTTTCATTAATGATCGAGGAAAAATTTGTGTTGAAAATGATGGAACGAAGAGCGAAAGTGATTCTTCAATTATCCCAAACGAATACTTTCGTGTATTGATTTCTCTTCAAAATGATTCCTTTCAAGTCTATCTAAACAATCGTTTAGAAATACTTACTGAAGTGACGAAATATCAGTTTCACGTACAATCAAGGCGAATCTTTCTATTTCGAGAGTTGAATCCAACAAAAAACACAACAAGCGATGATACTCTTCGAATATCCTTCAAATCGTTGACTTACCTAAATCGTTCGATGCCAATCGATCAATTACAATCGGCAATCACTACGACATCACTTATTCTAAATATTCAAGCAACTTTCGTCGGTATGGGTTACAAACCATCTTGGATTCAATCGGTTATCGCAGCGAATCCAATGGCTGATATTTCAACCATTCATTCCCTTTTACATCAGCAGAAAACACAGTTCATGAAAAGAGATTGTGAAAATGAGCAGAAACGTTATTTGAATATTCTCTCACAACTCGAAGATTTGACTCCAAGTCCAAATGTACAAATGGATTTCAAAGACAATTGGTTTTCGAAATCTGTCGAAAACTTACATATTGGTAATAACATCAATACATGGATGAGACACGACTCGACAATGATCAACGATAAGAGCAAGTTTTATAAATTATTTGATGTGAATGAATTAACAGCAAATCAGGAATCTGTACACTATTCACATGAAGATCTTTCATCAGAACAACTTCTCGAGAATCACATCGCTTGTGAACACGGTTTAATTACTGTTTATGCCCGTGAAACTATTCTAAACATGTTTCAAGTTTGGTCCACAGGTCAATTAACTTTATTTCCCATAGAGAAATTCGGTGATTACACATTCCTGATCGAACTATTGAAACTATTGGATCACATCGCTGATCCTTACAAGCAAAAAGCTACTCGAGTACGTCCAATCGTCAATTCGATTCTCAAACACGAAATCAAACATTTACCTCAGTATATTGATGTGAATGACTTGCAGAAACAGGCACCGTTGCTTTATCATTTAGAAAGATTTGTCAAGATGCAATCGATTGCATGTACACTCAAACCATCACCAGAACAGAATGTGAAGTTCCTTTGGAAAACGCTCGAACATTTCCTAGAAATACTAACGGATAAATCAGCTGTAAGAGTAGATAAAATCGAGTCGATTATTCGGTTCCTATTTCCTCCATCATTTCTCCAGCTACTTTTCCGTCTCTTCTTACTCATTCCAGAACATCAATCGAAAATAAATATTCTTCATATATTCACCGCGTAAGTCAATTATTTTCTACAATTATTTTTCTACTGTCTTTCGTAGTTTGCTGCAAACAAGCAAATGCATACAAATAACTCCGAACATCCAACAATTCGTTCTGCATTTATTGATTGAATTATCATCTGATAAGATCGTAATAAGCACAAATGCGAAGAGCAAATTTGAATTTGCATTGCGAGACTTGCTATTTGTATTGTTAGCTCGACAAAAGAAGCAAAGTTCGAAAGAAGACAATTATATCGAAATATATCAATCCAAACTTCCGGGAGATACGCAACGGCTATTTGATTCGATTGATTTAATTATCGCTTGGACTGATGGAAAATCTTTACCAGAGTTTTTCTTCATACAATGGGAACAACTCTTTCGAGAAGATTCGACACCAAGTGATGAGGATATGATTCGATCACACAACTGTTTTAGTCTCATCGCTAATCAGGAACTCATCCGTTTTATGAATGGATATACTTTAGTTAAAGATAATTCCTTCTTTGATTTTCTTGCAACACTTCCAAGAGAATCTGAACCGAATCCTGTTTTTTATAAGAATTATTTCGTCTTATCACGTATTCCAGCGGATGCGATTCGCGCTCGAACAACATACGTCTATGTGCTGAATAAAATCATCAAGAAAAGTCTCTTTACACTGGATTTCAATCAATCGGAAGGCCAAAGTATTCTAACCGATTATATCCTATCAATTAAGTCTTATCTGTTGATATCGACTAAATTTCACTTGTTTAACGTGTCCTTAGAACAAACATCGACTGACAGTATCAGTACACTTCAATCTGTTTATTTCGACACGGTCCAAGCCAGCACGGCGAAGGAAAACAGTAAAAGTTCAATGTTTTATCAAGCTTATCAACAATTGCATAGCAATGCTCATATTCTTTTCCGACGACTCAATAAACAACTCTGGTGCTCACAATATCTCGACATGCATAGCACAAATACCAGTGGACATTACCATGATTCGATAATGCGTATTTGTTCAGATATATGTTCTACTCGATTACCGTTATTTATCTTATGCTCGAATGGACGTAGAAATCGAGGATCCAATCGAGACTGTTGGATTCCGAATGTTTTCCCACCACATCAACCAATACCAAAAAACCTGCAAAAACAGTACCGATTTGTTGGTCAGTTATTGGGCATGGCCATACGAAAGAAACATTATTTAAATATCAAATTTCCAACTTTAGTATGGAAATATTTATTGAAGAAAAAGATTTCAATGAAAGACATCGAAGCCGTTGATAACCAAAGTTTTACATTTCTTAACGAAGTGGAGAAAAATGTCGAGCAAATTAAAGCGCACAATGGTGAAAAAGATGTAGAATCTTTGTTCATTAGTGCAACGAATGGGTTACGATTTGATATTATTAGTTCGTCTGAACAAACGTACGAACTCATTCCTGGCGGCTCGAATATTTCAATAACCATGGCAAATTTTGATCATTTCTGTTCTTGTTATCGGCATTATCGTCTACATGAATTTGATCGGCAGATCAGTTGCATTCGAGAAGGATTGCACAGCGTCATTCCCTATTATTATTTGAGTTTGTTTACTGCGAATGAACTCGAAGAGGCAGTTTGCGGAAAAGATAGAATAGATATCGAACTTCTGAAACGAAATACTTGCTATACTGCTGGATATGAACCTGATTCACCAACGATTGAACTGTTTTGGAAAGTTTTGACAGAATCATTTACTGGCGATCAGAAAAATTTGTTCTTAAGATTCGTCTGGGAAAGAAGTACTTTACCGATTCATGACGAAGATTTTCAACCGAAATTTACTATTGCGAAACTCCATGTTTCTGAAGAACAACAGATTGATAGAACCCTTCCACGTACGTATGATGATATTTGCTTTAACAGTCACTTAAATGACGCTGTTTGTTTTAGGATCACATGCATCTTTCTTTACTATTGAATTACCTCCTTACTCATCAAACGAAGTCATGTACGAACGTTTAAATTATGCGATTTCATCATCTTCAAGTATAGATAGCGATGGGTTATTCAACAATAACGTCTAATGAAAGGAAAACGATTTTATTCTTGATGACAAAGAATTAGACGTTTAAACCTTCACATTTCTAACATTTAGTAGATTTCGATGATGCGCAAAAAGCTTTTCAATGAAACTACGTGTAAAACAGTTTTCTAATAAAATATTGAATGCTCGTTTTCTGAAGAATAATGGTACACTATGCTGTCTCTTTAGCATTGCATTCGCCTTGGCAATCGCGTTAGTGTTGCCGACGACAATAGAAGTAAAATTAAGCCTCGTATCTCAACACCTGAGGCATTCAATACAGAATTTCTTTCTTCACTGTCAGTCTGCTGTGACAAAAAGCCTTTGCTTGATCAAATGTGGATTATTTTCTGGTGGATCTCTCAGAACATTTCCTACGATGTCGACTCATACTTTAAAAACAGAATACCTTCTCAAACGGTAATTGATGTATTCTGGAGCAGGAAAGCAGTATGTGCAGGGTTCTCTTCCCTTTTCCTGCATCTGTGTCAAAATTAGCGGCTACGCAAAAGGACATGACTATGAGGCGATAAGCAGGGCAAGTTTAGCGATGCAAATCACACCTGAAACGCTGTAGAAATTGACTCGTTTTGGTGCCTCGTCGATTCCACATGAGGTGAAGAATGTATTAATGGAAAAATCTCGGAGAAGAAACTTGATCCGTATTACTTTCTCGTTCGTCCCGAACAGTTGGTCTACTCGCATTTACTTGAAGATACAAATCGGCAGCTATTGGCAAAGCCGCTGACAATGGAAAAATTCCTCCTACGCTCTAAATGTTGGGAATCCTTCTTCGAGTACAACTTGGAAGTAGTAGAACCAATTGACACGAACGCTCTTTTTTGCAGCCCAATAAATATTTCGCTGTCCAAACACTGTACAACTCATTTGCCGAATTAAATAACAGAATGGCGTAAAAGTTGAAGGTGGAAACTCAGTACAGTACGATCATGAAAGCAATGTATGGAGATGCTTATTTGCACCGAAAGGAAGTGTTGAATATAAACTGAATACAGCAGGGTGCTATGAATGTCCCAAGGATCTCTAAACCCATTACATTTCCGGTCACGTACGAAATTTTCACAGAGAAGAAGTGTTATCTCTACGAACCGTCGTCGAATACTCTACAAAAGAACACCGAAGTGACTACAAGGATGAAATTCTGAAGATCACGATCAATACAAGTTTCGATGCTGGGAAGTCATCTTGGTCCGCATTAGTAGCGTACACTATCAAACCATGAGAATATATCATAAATATGATACCGACATCGTCGATTGTCGATGGACGTATCTATTTTTGCATTGATATTTATTTTTTTTATTAAACTTGAGATATTATATTTGCTCCCATACATATCGAAAATTATGGGCATCTGTCCTCGTACGTGCTTGATCTAGTAGCATAAATTAACCGATAAATAATAACGAACGTTTATTGCCATTCACGCAAAAAAGATTCGTGAAATGTGCGAAATCGTTCTACAATTTGTTTGATTTCATCGACTGGTGATAAAATAGTTATGCGAAAGTGATAGGTATTTGGTCGTTGCTTGAAGCCACTACCAGGCACCACGCAAATTCCGGTCTTTTCCAGCAATTGAAAACAGTAGAAAGTATCTGGTGTCATATTTATAGATTTGGCGTGTTCAACTGTTTTCTCCGGTAGATCGATACGAGGAAAAGCATACATGGCTCTAAACAGCAGCAACAGTAGCAGTAGTTAGATATTAGTAGAATTTGAACTAACCCCATAACTCTATTGCAACGAACACCTTCGACAGAATTGAATAGATCAGTGATTAAATTGGCTTTCTGCTTGAGACGATTAAAAACGTCGGATCGCTCTTTCTCGTAAAGTTCATAGGAAGGTTCGCCTTTCCTTGGTGGATTAATGATGGCATTCATCACTACTTGACCCCATGCTGTCGAGCAAATACCAGCAGATACAAGTTTATTTACTTGTATTCGAACATCCTCAGTCAGATTGATCAATTCGTAATAGCCACCACGCGAACCACACCTGTCACAAGAGAATAGTGTCGACATAAATACTCAATAATAACATACTCGCCGTGCCATCCTTTGGATGCTGAATGAAACGAAGCTAAAAAGAGAGATAGCCTGAATATATATTGCAATCAATGGTTATACCCATTTGCATTTGATTGTAAGGTGAACCAAGATCCATCAATGCTTTTTTAAATGAACAAAATTTGAAATTAGGAAGGTAAATATTTTCTTGATAGACTTCATCAGCCACAATAAAAAGTTTATGCTTGTAGGCTAAAGGAGAGTAACGAACACATACTTTAGGAATATTCTAGATGAAAGGAAGACAATTTGTTTCCTACCAAATTTAATCACCATTCTAATGTTTTCTGCCGTAAGTATTTGACCTAGACGTGAACAGTAATGAACAACAAGCTAAAATATCTCCTTTCTCACCCGTAGGATTTCCAGGATTGATAATGACAATACCCCGAGGCACACAGTGTTCTTTCGCTTCGTCGAACGATCTTTCTAGCTCATCTAAATTCAACGCCCAATTATTGTCTTCATCAAGATAGTACCCAATCTGATAAGCGCCATATAAAGACAGCGTATCA
The DNA here is from genome assembly GCA_905250025.1 of Adineta ricciae. Classification (NCBI taxonomy): domain Eukaryota; kingdom Metazoa; phylum Rotifera; class Eurotatoria; order Adinetida; family Adinetidae; genus Adineta; species Adineta ricciae. The sequence goes on from CAJNOJ010000047.1 coordinate 60,872, forward strand.
CTGTACAATGAATACTGTGGAACAGGAATCATCTAGATATGTCACGTCAAATCTTTGATAGAACATGCCAGTGTTTACTTACAATGCCGGATGGTTTGTTTCGATCGTTGTTCATGAGAAGTTTCAACACCAATCTGATACCTTCGGTTGCTCCATTGCAAAGATAAATATCACTGGGATTAGCTGGATAACCGTCGCGACGTGCGATATAATTAGCAATATCTTCTCGAACAGTACGAATACCCTGACTTTCTGTGTACGAACCGAGACTTTTGCCACCGCAAGAATCTAGTAGACGTTCGACTCGATGTTTGATGTCTGATGGAAAGTCAGACATGTTCATCAAAGGAGGATAAGTGCATCCAACAACGAACTTCAAAGCAAATAATCATTTTACGGCCGAAGAAACATATGAAGTGAATACAAACTTGACGAATGTATGTGATTGGCGATTGATTAGCACTGGCATGTGGATCGCCGATGTTGGCTCGAATAACACGATAGAATGGAAATCGGTTGACGTCCTAAAATAGTTTAGGATAATGCATGACAGTTTCCTTTTGTCTACTGAGATACATTCTTCAGCTGCTGCTCGATTTCAACTGCTCTCGTCACGGTTGGACCTCGCACAGAATCTGTGACGCCAAAAATGTACGGATTTAAATTGTTCATCGTCAACGATTCATTTTCGTTCTCTTGTGTGTTACTATCCATCCTGGCACTGGCGATGCGATGCTTGATTGTCGTGAATAAGAAAGATTGTATATCTAATTCATAAGATCTGTTATCGATACGAACACGAAATATGCAAAACAAGAATTCTTTCGATACTGTCAAAAATCTGTTCACCTAGTCATCTAGTAGACAAACTTCGAACTAAACAGAGAGGACAAATATGGCGTGCGATACTGAAATGTTCGACTATATAAAGGGCGTCAGCGTCTTGGCGAGTCATCAAAAACGCATAAAAGAAAAGTATCAAATGATATATTTGATATGGGCTTAGCGTTTCAAGTGCAGAAGGTTACACCCAAATGGGTGGAGATATTGCCCTTTAAATATCATAAATGGTGTACACTTCGAATAAGATCGAATAAAAGTACATCGGTTAATATCCACGGATATGTTAAAGTACTTTTATCAGGGATCGAGAAAAGATAAATTCAAGTTTGACAAGACTATACACATATCAAAGATACAACTGACAATAATGAGGTAGAAAGCGACGAACTTTTTTACTATTTGATGTTTCTCGAATTTTAGCTCTTACGATCAGTTCTTATTACGCCTATATTAGAGAGCTTTTTTGTCATTTTTCATGAAAAACTAGACTCTCCTTCTAATTTCAGATTTAATCTACATATTCTACTCGATATCCTGTCGTCAATGCATACAGCTGGGAAAAAGAACTATTCCATCCAAATCAATACATCCAAATTTAGTCTCACTCAAACTACGTATCGTCGTTATGTAACTCCCTTCGAGAAAATTCTTTCTCAACAGTATCAAGGACAAGGAACAACTGAAGAACCTTATAAGATTGAATGGATATTGGAAGATCCTGAAAATCCTCAAACGTGGAATACAGTGTACAGATGGATGTTGACCGTCTTTGTCTCGGTGGCCGCTACAATTGTTCTTTTCTGTTCATCTGTGTACGTTGGCGAATTCGATGGTCTCAGCCAAGATTTTCAACCTTCTCGTGAAGTCATTACTCTTGGTATCTCTGTTAATGTGCTTGGTTTTGCACTGGGTGAGTGGTTCTTTCCTTTGAATCACTTTTTATAGCCTCGATTCGTCTTAGGTCCTCTTATTTGGGCGCCATGTTCTGAAGTGTTTGGAAGACGTATTGTCTTTATCATCACTTTTGCGACTATGACTGCGTTCAATGCTGGATCGGCAGCATCGGTGAATATGTGGACACACATTATTCTTCGATTCTTTGCCGGTGCATTCGGTTCATCTGCATTCGCTAATGTATGTTGTCGTATTTTTTTCTCAAATCAACAGCTACGTAGATTATTATTAGAGTAGCGGTACGATCGCTGACCTTTATCCGACCAATCGGCGAGGTCTTCCTTTGACAATTTTTGCAGCTGCTCCGTTCCTAGGACCTGTTTTCGGATCTATTATCGGTAAGTTACGGTTCGATTGACACCTGTAGAAATGAAGATCAAGAACATTTATGTAATCAATCTAGGTGGCTTCGTTGGTGCCGCGATCGGATGGAGATGGATCCAAGGCATTATGGCTATTATTACAGGTGTGTTAACTGTCATCGGAATAGTTGGTTTACCGGAGACCTATGCACCTGTTCTTCTACACTGGCGCGCTGAAAAGTTGTGCAACGTCACAGGCTATTTCTATCGCTCGAAATTCGAAGAAAAAGCTCGAATCACACTTCCTTATCTTCTAAAGATTTCATTCTCTCGACCTTGGATATTTCTTTTTCGTGAACCAATTGTTCTGTTCTTCGCCATCTACATGGCTGTCATCTACGGTATCATGTACATGCTGATTGGTGCTTTTCCAATACTCTATCATGAACAGAAAGGATGGGCACCTGGTATCGATGGTCTTCCATTTCTTGGCATGGCAGTAGGCATAGTTCTTGGTACTTTGTATTGTATCTGGGATAAACGACGATATACCGAAGTAACAAAAGCATATGCTGGTAGTTTAGTACCACCAGAAACACGTCTTCCACCAGCAATTGTTGGTGCATTCGGCCTACCGATAGGACTATTTTGGTTTGCCTGGACCAATTATTCGTCGATACACTTTATAGTTCCCATTCTGGCAGTCATACCATTTGGATTTGGAATAGTGCTCGTCTTCGTGGCTCTCATAAACTATATGATCGATACTTACACTATATATGCAGCAACTGTAATGGCCGCTAACTCCATTCTTCGCTCATTGTTTGGTGCTGCCTTTCGTAAGTTTTCCTGGACTAGCCGTTCTACTTCTTTCTTTATCCCTAGCTCTATTCACTGCCAGAATGTTTCAAAATCTTGGTATTCAATGGGCAGCCTCGATCGCTGGTTTTCTAGCCCTTCTCTGTTTACCGCTACCATTCATTTTCTGGAAATATGGCGCAATCATTCGAGCCTGGTCAAAGTATTCATCTGAAGCAACTGCTTCCAAACAAGAAACGCCTATGCCACAATTGGATAAACCAAAAATTAACACTAAAGCGAACATCTCTAAGAATTGTATATTAGAGCCTAATGGTGCGGAGGATATTTGTTTGTAGACAATTCTTAATCAATTTGTTTTTTATAACGTATTTTTTGTAATTGTTCACTTTCACCTCTCCGTTCTCATGAATATACGAAATATCACTCTCGTATGACGTTCTCAAGATATAAGCGTTTTTATATTGTTCTTGTTATATCTCTTTATATCTTAACTATTTTGTTCTGGTCTATGCCATGTTCGCTACAGCTGCACTGAAATATTAAAATAGGAGAACTGAGATTCTTTCGTGTACTTATGATACATTCAACTATATCGCACACCTAGATCCAACTTTTAGATTGGCTATTGAATGGAACTATCGTCATGAAAACCTGACAGGAGTATGGACTGCAATTTGATGTACTACCAACAGGTTATACACAACTGGAAGAGCTTGGCACATTTAAAGCACTAATTATTTTAACGAATACGCTTAGTGTTCCGACGGCTTCTGAATAGAAAAGACACTTTATTTGTTAATTGGTTTCAAAAGATAATTTCAGTTCTGAAATGAAAAACAAAACGTGCAAATAACCAATGATAATAACGTAAAAGAGAAAGATATGATATTGGCTGCAGATTCTTTCGGTAATGTTTGATTTCCGTATTGATGCAACCATTTAAGTTCTTCCCGAACTTTAATTCTCCCACTCCAAGGATAATTTGCAATTGCATGACCTTCCTTTGGTAAAATCAACAACTGTACAGGCACTCCAAGATAATGAAGGCACCGTTCCAATATAAAACTTTGATCTGCATCAACTCTCACATCATTTTCTCCGACAACAATATGTGTTGGTGTGCGTACTTTACTCATATGGTAAATGGGAGACTCACTACTGTAGACATTTGGTACTTGCCAAGGAAAACCACCATGTAAATAACTCAGAAGTACCGGTAAATCCATCGTTCCCCAACCTGAAGCATGTTCAGCACCTCCAGCGCCCGATAATGCAGCATTGAAACGTGTCGTTTGAGTGATGAGCCAATTCGTTAGAAATCCGCCGTAACTATAACCTCCGACAGCAAGTCTTTGTGAATCAGCAATTCCATCTTTAATCAACTGATCGACTCCCATGAGAATGTCTTGGCCAGGCAGTGAGAGTAAACGATGACGAAGCTCATCAAGAAATTCGTCACCATAACCAGTCGATCCGCGATAATTCGGTTCAAGAACGAGCCAACCTTCCGTCGCAGCCATGGTGGCCCAATTCCATGTAGCTTGAAGTTCATTAACACTTGCCGCATTCGGACCACCGTGAATAAGAACTAGCAGAGGTAAATTTTTCTCAGTTAACTTTCCTGGTGGATAATGTAGAATTCCTTCTATTTCGCGATTGTCTTCGGTATTTCTCCAATGATATGCTGTTGCGTGTGGCAAGTCACGCTGTGTAAATAATCGGTTTTCATCTGTAATTGTTTTGGCAAATCCAAGTCGATCAATACTTTCCGCTAGATAAATTTCTTTGGGTCGTTCAAGTGACGAAAAAGCGAATGCAATCGGTCCACCTGTTCGATTCGATGGCGAAGAAAACCGTTCATACGTTCCATTCCATCCTTGTCGATACATTACATCATCTGTCAGCGATTCTTGAGTATAAACTTGAACATTGAGTCCCAATTGTCCGATAAAATACACTCCGCCGTCAGGTTTAATTGTAAATTCTGTAATAACTCCATTGAAATTTGCACCCAGTCGACCAATCTGTAGTGTGATTAAATCCAAAGAATAGAGTCGTCGTTGCGTCGTTTGAATTCGACCTGAACTCAAAGCCCATAGACGGAATAAAATATGTTTTCCATCATTCGATAATTGTAAATTTTGCTCAATTCCCTCCAGAGAAGTTAGTCTCAAGAATGACGATGATGGTTGATTCAAATGAATCGAATAAATCTCGAAGTTATCCAAATCTTCGTAGACTCTACTTTTGGATGTGAAAACAAGTTGTTCTTCATACGAAACATACAAAAGTTCATTGATTAGCAAAGATGCATTGTACACAATACTTAACTCTGCGGATATAAGTGAATCCGTTGTATCAATTTTGATTTCATAGATAGTACTTCCTTCTCCCGGTTTAGTTTGCCGATAATTAATTACATCTTTCCATTCTTTTCGATATGCATCATCTTCTTCTCTGGATGATAATCCTGGTCCTACAATGTAGAGAACTGTATCGCTGTTTGACCATGTTGCAACTGATGGTTGAATGTTCTGGATCTGAACGGGAATGATTTTGTTTGTGCTGACTGAATAGAAGTACATGTACTGGTCGGCTGTTTCTGATCTTTCTAATGAACGTCGAGAGGTATTTGCCATCAAATGATTATTGACAAAAAATGTGATCCATTTTCCACTTGGCGACCACATGGGAAAGAAAAAGTCTGTTGAATCTGCGGTAATCAATCGTTTTTGTTGTTGACGAATATCATACAACCATAACTTTCGTACAAAGGAATTCGTTTCCCATGATGGTCTCATCTCTTCATAGAATAAATACTCACCCGTTGGAGAAACACTGACAGTTGGATAATCAACATAATTGAAAAATTCATCCTGCGTTAATTTTGGTTTAGTTTCGGCGAACGAACACAACAATAATTGAAGAACAAGAACCACGAATATCATGACTGTAGATAATGTTTCACAACAACATCAACACTGTATATATAAAAAAATATCAAACTCTCTTTCTTTTTTTATTACTCATATCTTATTTCAATTCTCTTTCACGTCATCATGTTGAATCAAATATTTATCAATAGATTAACGATAACGCATTCATTTTAATCCAGGACAATAGATAAAATAGATGGGTACAACATACCTCACCTTTTTTTGTCTTACATTGTATGTTATTCGAAATAAGTTATGTGAGATGACAGAGCGAAAGTGTAACAGTTGTTTACTCATGATGTCCGTGTGTCTTTTTTTTGTTACAACTACTGGCGATCGGCACTTCCGTATTACGAAAATCACAAAATAAATATGAAAACAACTAATAACAATTGACATTTACTTCTTCACCGGTAAATGTTAATGAGGTAAATAAAAGAAGTCCAAACTCATAGAGCAATAGTACATATAAACGAGGTTCTAATTTATTTTACTATTCAAAAAAGAACCAACTACAAGTACTTAGAATGATATTTCATCTACATGACACATCTAAGACGAGATAAGAAAGACAAAGTTTGTATTGATATTTTCAGTTTCATAGTATAGAAAAATTAATAATGAAAAATATCGTAAAAGATCACAAATTAGTCTCATATTGTCGTCCGTATTCCCTTGACCTTCATGTTTCGCTTGTAGATTCCATTTTAATATAACTAACGGCAAACAAAATATATTCTTGTCACAATGGTTTAGAATTTTTCTCATTTCTTCAATTAATAAGAAAGCACAAAATACAGGAAGGTTGCCGGAAGCTCAACATCTTTTTGTTTTACATAATTAAAAAAAAAAGAAAAGAGTCTTAACAAGTTTGCTTCAGAAAAGATGAATTGATACATTTTTCTTCTTCTCGTCTCGTAGAAAATATTAAATTATTACCAACAAACACCAAAGTAACGTGTTGGAATAAATATGAATAATCAAACATTGAACATAACATTAACATTGGAAGAAAATTCATCTCAATTAGGTTTTCAACAACGTGCAATAACAATTTCATTGTTAGCAATATTTTTCATTCCATCGCTAATTTATTTTCTTCTCATTTTCTATTATTTCATTCGATTACGCAAAACTTTACTGTTTAATCGAATAAATCATCATGTGATTTTATGTATTTTAATCTGTGATTTTCTCATAATTACAACTGAATTGCCATTTACATTTCGCTTCTTATCATCAGGATACTTTCAAGCTTCAAATCTTTGTCCATTTTGGATACTTTGGAATTATACATCTGAAGGACTTCCATTGTTTTTAACAATGTTTGCCTCCATCGAACGTTATTTCTTAGTATTTCATAAACATCTCATAACAAATCACAAAATCTTGTTTCATTACATTCCAATGACGATGGTTTGTCTATACACAATTGGCATTAATTCATATCTGGTATTGTTCATTCCATGTGAAGCAAATCATCAGTATGACTTAAATGTATTTGTATGCGGAGGAGCATGCTATTTTAGTGATTTTCTCCCAAATATTTATGATACAATTGTGGATGTCATGGTTCCACCTTTTATTATTTTGATTTTTAATCTATTGATTATAATTCGTGTAGTGATTCGCAGACACAATGCATTAGGAACAGTTTTAGTACCGAATATTTTGAAAAAGAATCGACGAATGATTTTACAATTGTTGGCGATTAGTTTGCTAAGTTTAATTATATGGGTACCATGGGTCGTGATCATTTTAGGACAAGATTTCTACGATCCAGCATTTGCTCAACAATTTATCGATATTATTATCCATTATTTACCGTATTTTTCCAGTTTTGCATCGCCATTTTTAGCATTGGTTGGTCTACCAGAGATTCAAGCAAAATTCAAGAGAGTTCGCCCACAAAGAACAGTTGCTTTGAATACAATCGGTTCAGTGAATGCATAAACATACGATTTCGATCACTTATTTGTATAGTTTCTCTGATTCAATAAATTTATGTCAAAAAAGACGCTAAAATTCGCAAATATATATGCTGTCGTAGTGTATTTGTTGGTTCGTATGAGTTACATCAACGAACTGTGACGTAATTAATCAAACACACGTTTGTGAATCATTCCTTTTGCTACGTCATTTCTTCTACGTGTTGAAGACTGTCAAAAGACGCATATTTTTATTTTCTTCATCATGAGTGACAAAACATTTTTCACCTTACCAATCGAACTGGTTTACCGAATATTCGATAATCTTACTAATTATTCATTATTATATTCAATGAAAAATGTTTCGAAACATTTCAATACAATTCTGGCTAAGTATCATCGTTCTTTCACTATTTTGGATCTTAGGTATGATCAAATGACCTTGCAGAAAATTCAATATCTTTCGAATACTCTCGAAGATAATCGAGTAAAATGCTTTTCTTTCTCGATTTATGATTTGTATTTTGTTTAATATTTAGACTATCACAACATTATTCCTGCACAATAATCAAATTGGTTCACAAGGAGCCGAATATCTGGCTAATGCATTACGACAAAACCAAGTAATTCTTGTCGGGCTTCAATATTTCTTAGGTAAATTATGTTTCACAGGCATTGACTATATTAAATCTGCATGGAAATCATATTGGATTGCAAGGAGTACAACATCTTGCTGTTGCTTTGCAAGAAAATGAAGTAAAACCAAAGTGTTTCTCTTATTTGTTTTTATAATTGTTTGAATTTAATCAAGACATTAACATTTCTGGATCTATGGGAAAATGATATTGGTGATCAAGGTGCACAATATTTAGCCAAAAGTTTACAGAAAAATCAGGTATATTTGTTGATTGATTTCGTTATTATATTTCGTACTTTTTCATCAGACATTGACTACACTTGAGATTGGGAAGAATCAAATCAGTTACCAAGGAGTACGATGTTTTCTTGGTGTTTTATTAAAAAATACAGTAATATTATGAAATTTTCTTCTTAGAGATTCTTTTCATATTTCGTCTAGACATTAAGAGAATTATATCTTAGTCATAATGAAATAACTGATGAAGGAGCATTGTATATGAGCATTGCTCTGGAAAACAATCAAGTAATTATAACTTTTTTTATATCTCTAATACGTGATTATTCTATTTACAAATTAGACACTCGTTGTATTAAATCTTCGCTTCAATCCAATAACTACCATCGGAAAGAAAGATCTCGGTAAAATCCGTGAAAAAAATCCCAATTTAGAACTCATCATATAATCAACAGAAAACGAAGGACAAGCTCATTTCAATATTCGAATGGCTCGAAAGAGGATTTTTCTTTTCTTAAAATAAACGCATGTAAATTCTCATCAGCCTGCGGAGTGTATGGTGACCTACGATCACGAGAGTGAGAAGAAATATCTATATACGTATGTGAATAGACTGGAACTGAATTTGATCGATATTAGACATACGTAGATGAAGATAAAAGTAATCGAGTATATCGTCATCTATTTACTCATTCATTTATAGAACTGATTTCATGTTGAGAATCTTTATTCTCTTATTTTTATTGAAAGAAAAGAAAAGTACTGTGGAATAGACAATTAAAAATCAAGCATCACTGTTTTTTTAAGACGAACCGGGGATTGCTACAACCGCGTCTACCTTTGTATCGCTGATACTCGATTTTCCAACGATACCATAACATCGATTATTGTAATAAATGGGATAATTCGAAGGACAGCATCTACCTATACCTCCACAGACAGGAGTCGATGACGGACAACAAAAACCATTGTTACAATTGGTAGAACCAACAGGACATAACCATATAACTTGACCATTCACGATGCTGCTCTGAAAAACAATCATCATGAGAACGACGCCAATAGCCATCATTGCTGTTGCATTTTTAGCCATGTTTGATAATTCGAATGAATGTATGTGTATGATAGCAGGAAGATATGTTGTGTATGTCTTTCATGGTATTACGATCTCATTTATATAGAACGAATCGGAAAATTGAATTTCGCATTTGTATTTTTATTTTTGGATTAATTATGCGTACATCAATTGATAGTTAGTTCCTAGAATTATTTTTAGAAAATTGGTTCCTGAAATTAACGTAAAGCGTTTGATACGTTGCCAGAATAAACATAAAAAGAAAAAAATAGACGCAATAAAACGAAAGAGGGAGAGGAGTTTAGGTGTATATTACCTTTTACGTGGTTCTTATTTTAAGACGGAGAACGCGTAGGAAGTTGATTATATACAGTATTCAAACATCGATGTATGCTGACAAATGAAACTACGTCGTATATTTTGAGTATGTGGGTGTCGGTATGAAACGAACGGACTCGAATACTTCTATCTCTGATTAAGTTTGTTTTTCGCTGAAAAGATACGATTACCTGGCAAATGCAGTAGCAGTGTGATCATTTATGAGACAGGTAATAACCGTTCAATAATTAGTATATTTCTAGTTTTTTTTTAATTTTTCGAGAAAATGCGCCGTAAATATATTCATGTTCAAAGATAACAGACGAATAAAACAGCCAGTTGAACAAATCTGAATTCTCACGAATCGAAATAGTTCTTCACTGTTATGGATATCTGAGTACGTTGTATCGATTACTTCGCAATGTTCCATTCTATCTAATCTTTGAAGATGTCTGAACAAATTTTAGTAAATCCTTTAATAAAACAAAATGTCTATTCACCGAAGTTATCAGATAAAACTGCGTATGGCCACACTAAGATCTTTTTCAATCTTTTTTCATTAAGCAAATTTCCTACCCTTAAGAAAATGACAGAAGATTATACTAGAATAAAAGCTGCCCTTCATATCTCAACTACGTCATTTTCATTTAGATACTTTCAATGATTAGTAAATAAAATTTATTAGGGAAAGTTTTTCGTGCAATTACAAGAAAAGCTTTGAAACGAAATAGCATATAAATATCGTCTTGAGCCGAATGTCGATAAGACTGAAGATGTTTGTAAAAAATTCAACATATGGATGGATGGAAAGGTGATCGGCATTTGACACTTTCCAATAAATTGAAATTCAGTTCATTTCATCTTATTTTGAATTGAGAAGAATTCCATTAAACCTATTTGATCTTCAAAATGAACTTTTCTGATCGACAGTGACATCTTTTTCATGTAGATATGAAAAGAATAGAAAAGTTTCGCAATACATTTCTTCTCATCAAATATATTTCACCTTTGTTTAGAAGCGATACGATATGGGTGATATCGACAATACAATGTCTCCTGAGCGAGCCCTGAATTTAGTCACACAAGTCTTCCTGAATGAATGGTCGCTACTCAGAATGGACGATGTCAATGTTACGAAACTCTCAGGAGGATATTCCAACACCATTTGGTTGGTTTCTCGAACGACATGTAACAAGAACGGTAGCAGCGAACCACATCAAGTTATCATAAAAGTTGCCGGAGGAAATGTCATGCGAGATTCGATTCAACGCTTTTGTTCAACTAATGATATAGAAGAAATTATTATCACCAACGGTGCTTCTAACAACGGCTGCGGACCTAAATTGTATTGTCTGTCTGGTAACTCTATGGTCGTTGAATACATCGAAACGATTAAAATGACACCGTTACTCGCCTTGGAGTCAAATATGGTGAGAGAAATCGCGAAGTCTCTAGCAAAATTTCATTCGATGAATCTGCCACTCGATAAGAGAGGGTTTAATGTGCTCAAGAAGACTCAAGAGTTCATTGAGAAAGTGCCGATTTCACGAACAAAGTCACATTGGGAAGATATAAAAGATTTCGTAAAAGACAAGATCCACAACCTTCAAGATGTCGATGACTTTCTCGATTGGAATATTGTTGACGAGCTCGAATGGGCTTTGCTTCTGAAAGATAAAATCAAGTCTCGTATAGTGATGAGTCATGGCGACTCGAACTTCATGAACTACTTACTCCGGAAAACTGAAATTGAAGGTGAACTTCGAGTAGTTCTATGTGACTTTGAATATTCATGCTACTGCGAAAGAGCTTTCGACATTGGTGGTCATTTCTCCAATTTTGTGTTTCAATGGAATGAAGATAACAAGCTCACCGGTCATGCTATTCCAAAAATAGATCAACGAAGAGAGTTCCTGATTTACTATCTCGAAGAAACAAAGAAACTGAGTTATATTCATGACTTCGACGAATCAGGAAGAGATTCCATCGAAAATGTTATGCGCGAGGCAGATTATGGTGTTGTTCTTTACTATCTGTTTATTCTCGGCTTGATGCGATATTCTTTCGATGCTTACATCAAACCACATTCAACGTTCGCAAATCTTTACAAAATTATGATCAATGATTACAACAAGCTCAAACATAAGTTCATTGAAATGTATCCAAAGATTTAAATGATATACAGAAGCATGTGTTTTTTTATTCAATAAACGCAAAAATATTTCATTCTTCAGCAACAATTTTCTTTCTGGTATGTTCATTAGCATAAGCGACCCGTTCTTGGTATCCATGACGCTTCACTTGTGTCAACTTCCGTGTTATCCGAGCATTAGATACTTTAGGTGGCGGAACTGATGTCCTAAAGAAATAAACTATATTCAACAGATTGATCGAGAAGGAAAGTGTTTACTTCAAAGTGTATGTTCTGGTGACTCGTCGTTTTCGACGTTGCTCTTCATCGGAATCGTCGGATGGATTTACTTGAGGTGCATTTCTAAAAAATTCAAAACCAATATGAACTGAGTTGCGACAGTAAACAATAGGTATTACAATGTTACCTTTTAGAAATTTCTACACGAGTCGTAGCTTCTCTATACAATTCTTCTTCGGACTGCTGCTTGCGACTATAGATGATATCAACAAATCGATTCACGTCGATTTTGTCCGTGACAATACGAATGTCTGGCTGATTGTTGTGTTCTGTTTCTTTTCGTTTCAGGTCGTTCAGTTGTATCTTCATTATTCGTAATTTTTCATATGCAAGTTTGCCCGAGTTCAATAATCTTTCTAATTGTCGACGTATTTTACTGAGAGAATCAAGATTTTGCTTGTTTTGTTCTACAGTCTCCTGCTTACGTTTTTCCAAAGTAGTTGTAATCTCTTGCAATGCTCGATCATAAACGTCATCGATATGTCGAACGCATGCACTACGCCATTGATTGAGTTCATGACGTGCGTCGGATAAGCAATTGAGTGTAAAGATAGCTTGATCCATGTCACATCGTTGAAATCGACTGTATATAATGTTTACTTGTTTAATCATTGGCAAAAGTTGTTCTTGTAACCAGTCTTTATGTTCCATGAAATGATGATGACACAATTCTTCTGAGCAATGAGCACAGAACGCTTCTGCTCGTCTTCGGCAAGAATCTATCCAGCAGTGTTTTGCCATTCGTCTAGTAACGATTCAATATAATAAAGTGAGACAAACACGAAAAGTAACAAAAGGAAAGTATAAAGTCACCTGTTGAAGGCAACCGTTAATGGATTTGTTCTGTAGTTTACAAAACAATTAAATTTGCACTTTCTGTTCTGACAAAAGAAATCAATACTGCACAGTCATTGGCTTCGATTTCATTTAAAATTCAATAATCGACTGGCGAGAGTGTTGAGGTCCATATAGAGAATATAGAAAAATTAGTCGCACATAACATATTCTTCATTTCATTTGACGTCCAAAGGACAGTATGATTTTATTTATTAATGATTGCTTTATCATTTTGCTTATACTTGCCAGTTCGGTTTTAAAATAACAAAACATTTTCTTCCACTAGCAAAAATTAAATCAGTTCACTACAATTCTAGAACATTATTTCTTCCGATTTCTACAAAGAGTGATAATATATAGTCATTTTTTCATTGTGCTCTGAACGATATTTAGTGTAGAAGAAAAGAACAAAAGATGGTGATAGTTGGATATTAATATTCTTATACACTGTTAAGGTACATAAGAAAACATCACAACTTCGATTTAGTACTGCCAATTTTGACCAATAACACAAAATATAGGACTGTGCTATTATTATATGCGATTAGTTGATAATTCATCTCTACTACTTGAGAATATTTTAATCAGATTTTGACAAGGACGGAAACATTGTCCTACAATTCGGATGAGTTCTTTTCGAAATAGACTACCAGTTAATGTATATAGACAGAAACTAGTTGAATGAGCAAAATATGACAACGTATTGAATGTTTGGGTGACTAAAGTTTCTTGAGCGATTTGAAATGCAGTTTCGCTCGTGGTTTCTGTAAATGATGAATAAAGTCGTACAACACTCGATGGCATCGTAGAAAGAATAATGACAAACAGTTAACACACGTAAAAGTTGTGTATCTGTACGACGACTATGACGAATATTCTTCGTTGTAATAGCGCCGAACAGTAGCATTAAAAATGACGGACATAGTGAATAGAAGGTCATATGCCAAGATGCGCTAAAACTACGGTATGTACCTTTTCTTGCATTGAAGATTGATGCTATTCTACCGGATTGTGCAACTACTTTTGCTATTTCAAAATAAACTGGTATATGACTATATATGATAATCATTACCATAATGAGTATACAAGACGATAGGCGAGCTATTTTTATCGAACTCAATCGACGTAACTTGATATTCGATGAACTATGTAGATATCTATCGATGCATGCCAATAAAATTAACCAGACAGAGGCGACACGTACAATATAAAATGAGTAAAATTCCGCTTTACATAAATCAGAATTATAATTAGCTAGATCAAGATTGAAACTATTTGAGACAATACGTACTGGTAAAATGATCAACACCACAAATAAATTAAAGACTGTTGATAGAAGAAAATAAAATGAACACGGTCCACGATTTAAAATTGGTTGAGTAAATATCAGTACATTCAATAAGAGACCGACGAGTCCAGCAGTTGATTGACTGCTTCGGTAGTATTCGACATTAAATATTAATGTTGAACAATTCGAGTTAACTAGGAAACAATCAAATAGACTTTAGAAAATAATCCTCTATTCACATATTTACAGGGTGTCCCAAAAGTCCGCCGAAAAAGTAAATTCGTGTGATTCTTTTATGTGTGAAAACAAACCAACTAATTGCATATCATACGGTAGACATCACCGTGAAGTTTCTATTGATACGAATAAAATTGGTAAATAACGTCGAAAGATATCACTTTTGGCTAAAATACAGAAAGTACCGTCTTTCAAATTTCGCTGAAAAACTCCTTATTGTTTATTTTTTGATCATTTTCACTTTTAGGGTATTTTTAGAGTTTTTTAACTTTTAGTGCCGTTTTAGTGATATATTTTTTGTTATGTATCAGTGGACTTCAAGACTTGATCTCTCTTTATGAGGATATTTGAGAAAATAACAATAAAACGGCACTAAAAGTTAAAAAAACTCTAAAAATACCCTAAAAGTGAAAATGATCAAAAAATAAAAAATAAGGAGTTTTTCGGCGAAATTTGAAAGACGGTACTTTCTGTATTTTAGCCAAAAGTGATATCTTTCGACGTTATTTACCAATTTTATTCCTATCAATAGAAACTTCACGGTGATGTCTACCGTATGATATGCAATTAGTTGGTTTGTTTTAACAAAAGAATCACACAAATTTACTTTTTCGGCGGACTTTTGGGACACCCTGTATAACACAATTATTATTCATGCACTCTGATGTACTCTCGTGTACTGAGCATACTTTGAGTTTGTAAAATCTAGAATTGGTCAACTTCTTTCATTATGTTTGATTCTAAACCAACTCTCCGTTCGAAGAATTTATGTATGCTTACTCTTATGTTTTATTCTGTATAACTTTCTATTCGTCTCTTTTTTCACCATTCTACCATGCAAATTCTATGGTGAATATTAAAACTGAAATTGCACATCTCCAATCGAATTCTCAAGAGTATATTTTTGAAACATATCCATTCTACAAACAGTTTCATCGCTAATCAATAAGTCATCGCAATTTTTTCCTTTTTACCCTGTTGCTCGATCTAGATGAAGATGCCGTTCGTATCATGGTCATATAATTTCCGTTTTTTGCGAGAGAGGATGTGATTATTTTTCTCTGATTCACACCTGCAAGCAGTGGTGTGGCCAAGAGGGGAGGAGGCAAATGGACAATTGCCCACTTCATTTTGAAGTTTGACCATTGTAATTTTTGACTGCTAAGCCTTTGCCCATTTAACTTTTACTCTATCAGAGTTTTTATCTGTTTTTGGATTTTTAGTAAACCTCCTCCGTGTTAGAAGTTCCTTTCTTTTCGAAAAGTTTTTGAAAAATTTTAGCAGTTTTTTATCGAAATATCATCAGAAATCCAGGTTTTTTCGGTACAAAAATCAGCTAGTTTCATTGAACTCGACGTCAAAAAGATCACAATATGGTATAAAAAACGAGTCTATGGTCTTTTATATTTCAAATTGAAAGTTGAGAAAAAAATGACCGTCGTAAATATAACTCCAACGAGGACTAAGGGGACTAACGAATGAAAATATTTTACACTTCNTTTTTCGGCGGACTTTCGGGACACGCTGTAATTAGCTAATGAGGTAATTAGAATTTCGAGAAACTAACCTCGGATTCGTGATCCTCGACCCTGATTACCCTTCGGTCAACCCTTAGGCGTCAGCAATATAGATTTTTATTTCATCACTGTAAAGTGCGTGAACGGACGAACGAACGAACTTTAGCTCAAATTATGCGTATACCCTCCTTTCAGTAGAATGAAGAATTTTTCCCGAAGGTCTACAAACATATAAACCTAAGGTCAAGATAAAACCAACGTTAGATCAATCATCATTGGTCGTTGTTTAATCCTATAAGATATATAGTTTTGGACTTCACCCTTGTTTGCATATCTATCTAAATTTTTCGGAACATTCATACAGCAAGATTTTCTCCTCTCTTTTTGCCACATCTCAATGGATGGTTATTTTGACACATAAGAATTGGTCTTGATAATGAGGCGTTAATCCTAGAAACGTCGACTAATTTTGTCAATTTTTCTTTTCTGTAAATTAATACTATTTATTAAATAAATTATTATCATTCAAATAAATAGTTATTTATTAATATTATTAATTAAAATTTAAAATTAAATATCAAATGAAGAAGTTTAAAACTGCTGTAATAATGATTAAATTTATTTTCAAAATATTGCCCATAAAGAAATGGAATTACACTGGAATAAGTTTTGTATTTCGATGATTCTCCGAGTTACACTTACTTGAAAGTCCATGCAATGTTGGAAAATATTGAAAAAAACCTCATCAGTCTAAAGTTTTTCGTAAAATATATAAAACAGAACTCTCACAATATATAATAGATTTACAGAATGACATACTCGATAATCATCCTGAAAAGAAAAAGTCAACCTTTTGTTCAACAAATTGAAATGGATTCAAATTATACCATAATTCATCTAAACCATTTTATTACTAAGCTGACATCGATAAATTCGATAAAAGTTAAGTAACTTTTTAAAATCATTTTGAAAGAAATTTGAAATGTATTTATAGCAAAACTGTATATTGTAAATTGAAAATGATACTATCATAGATATGTACGTAATTGAAACTTCATTTTTATACTCATGAGTCAAGTGCAATATTTTATGTTGGGTATTCTGTTATTAGTCATTATACAAAACATTCATTAGCTACGCTTGAGGTAATATTGTCATGAATGATATTGAAGAAAATGACTTTTGTCAATTTGTGATTTCGTAAGAATCTCTGATGATGTACAATTGTTATATAAATAGAGAGAATACATATTGATATTCACAACAAAATATTCTTTTACTTTTTGCCATATACAAAAAACGACAATTTAATATTACATATTAAAGTAAGTTGTTTATATTTAATTCTATGTAATTAGAATCTTACAACAATCCTACGTGTATAACTAGGATCATTCTATTATTTTCAATATGATCTATCAAATTTCTTTTTGTATAGAGAGAGAAGGATGAGTGGACAGCAAATATCTTTTAAGAAGATCTTATTCTTCACTTGTATTATGTATTCGTGTCTTCATGGGCAATATTCTGCAAGTGCTACTATTGATAATCTGAATGCTGATTTTGAACGTATACGTTTGCAATTTCATATGCCTGGTTTATCTGGATTGGCAATGAAAAATGGTGAAATCGTTGGTCAAGGAGAAGCAGGATTTCGTCGACAAGGAAATCCATCATCTCTACTTGTAACTGATCGTATTAATATTGGTTCATGTTCTAAATGGATGACAGCAACTGTAGCAGGACGTTTAGTTGATCGTGGTCTTATATCGTGGACAACACCTATACATACATGTTTTCCAAATTATACTTCATTTAATTGTGCTTTTCGTAGTGCGACATTAGAGCAATTACTTTCACATCGTGCTGGTATTCAACAAAGTACAACATTTTATGCACGTCATTATTCTGAGTTGTTAGCTCAAAATGGTACAATTCGTCAAATACGTCGATGGGTTGCAGAAACTGTGATGAAAGATGTTCCAGAAGTGATACCTGGAGAATTTTTATATTCTAATCAAGGTTATGCAGTTGCTGCAGCAATGATGGAATTTGTTACAAATCAAGATTGGGAATCACTTGTAAAACAACATATTTTTGATCCACTTCAAATGGTTAATAGTAGTATCGGTCGAGTATACGATGATATAATTCCTCCTAAAGCACCAGTTGGCCATAATTTACGTATAAATCAGACAGTACCTATTCCACGCCCTGCAGATACTGCTTCTTTTCTCTATCATGATCAAGCGGCAGCAGGTCCAGGTGGATATATTGCATCTACATTGTCCGACTGGGCGAAATTCTTATATGCACATATCAACAATAATAAAACAAACTATTTAAGTGCAGAAACAGCTGCAAAACTGAAACATCCTTATATGGGTATTGAAGGATATGGTCTAGGTATAAATGCATACAATCGAAGTTGGGCTACACCTGGACAATCGTTAACTCATGGTGGCGATATTTTTGGTCAAGATACTGTGTTTTGGATGGCACCTAGTCGAGGTGTTGTTACTGTAGCGTATACAAACTGTGATTCAGAAGATGATTCTGAATCTAATGCTCTCGATGCTACAGCTAATATATTACTCTCACGATACGTCTATTGACTCAAGTTTTAATATTATAAAAGACAAATTTCTTTGAACTCATGTTAGCGATAACAGATAGTACATTGTTATCGCTATCTTTTTTTTCTTTCTTTTCTTCTTGTTCAGATCTATATGTCCTATGTGCGGTTCAATGCCATGATATATAGATCTCTTTTCTCTTTCTCTCTGGTTTTTCTCTCTATGCCGCCTGTCTGACCGCTCTTTGAACTTGTAAGACCAGACAGAGGCAGTTGTCGTTGAACTGTGATCGACATAGGTCGTTTTCTTGTTTTTCTTCTCTCGTCGTTTATCAATAAACATACCACGAAGACCTCGAATCACGTCATTCATTCCTCCAATTCCGAAGTAGGACAACCACACACACACTAACGGAACCGATACAGATCATCAGCTTTTTTCCGTTACCTGCCGTTCCGCCTATTAACGTCTAGTGGNAACAACACAGAAGAGAAACAGACCCGAGTGTGTTGTATGACAACATGAGCGTAGTACATAACGCACAGCTGATTAACAGATGACCTCGTACATGATGAGAAAAAGAAAGCGAACGAGAACGATGAGCGAAAATGAACAGACGGACGAACGAACGACAAAATGAAAGAATTGACCGTTCTGTATGATAATGGAGCACGGTTATATTCACACATGCTTGTTTGATTGAGGGAGAGAGAAAGGAAAAAAATACAGGGTCGGAAAGAATATTATTCAAGGGGGTAACGATGTAATCCCGAATAGAATACATGATGAATTTTATACCAAATGAAAGCCCGTGAAAAACGGGGTTTAGTGATGGTAAATACGAAGATTTTGGGAAACTTTCATGCGTCAAACTCTTGAAGAGACTAAGTTTTGGTCCATAAAAAGTCATTGTAAATCATTGTTATTAGTTTTCAACGTATTGAAAATGGAGAGGCTTATAGAAAAGTGGTAGAGGGTTATGCTAACGATAAGAAAACATAACTAAAATTCAGAAAACAAGATGATTCTCTTGCGTTCTTTTGTTGACTATTTGTAATTTCAGTTCTTCCATCAAAACTTTTCTCTTTTCGTTCTGCATAGAGGTGCTCAGCCGAGAAAAACTTCGGAAGTGTGTCGCGTGATATAAAAGATAGTTTTCTTGTCGATATATATCATAACAAAATTCACTCTCGTTAAATCATCGCACTTTTATTATTTGAAATGGCTGGTACTTACGATACCGAACAACAGAGGATGGTTGACAGAATTAAGTGCATCGCTTTTCGTGAAGCTCGTGATGCTGGTGCAACATTTATAAATAGACAATGGATTGCGGACAAAATTCATCGCACAACTCGATTTGTCTCAGAGTGGTGGGGAAAACCATATGACTAATGCTTTGCTGATTATTCCAATGTTGGTGCTAAGCCTAAATTATCGAAAGCTAGTCGAGACATCATTCGTCAAGCAAGTGGTCAACAAAGAAAAAGCGGTCCTGTTGTGTCGAAGGAGATTGCAAAAAAGCAATAAGAATATGCCATCGGAAGAACAATTAATAATTACCGTCACAGAGAAGGATTAAAACCATTTCATGTTATTCCAAAACCGTTAAAATCTGAAGCTCATATATCAGATCGATTATGGCTATGTGATTGGGTAAAAGATTGGACTGTGGAAGACTTTCTTCATCTGGCACCATCTGATGAGTTTTATATTTGGACTGTCCGTCGACCAAATTATCAAAATGATAGAATCTGGGCGAAAAATATCGAGGACATTACTGAAGACAAAAGATATCGTGAAATGGTACGAAATCAATCATGTGTTGGAGTTTTTTGTAACGTTCACTTACAAAAGATTACTATGGATCATCAAAGATAAAGGGGGAATCTTGGACAGGTGAATATTTTCGTGATAATGTTTTAATTCAAAATGTGATTCCTTTTTTAAAAAATGAAGAAAATGTTATTGATCCTGATGAAGTCATATTTGTTCACGATAAAGCGCCGTGTATGCGAGCAAATAAAACTCAACATTTACTCCAAGACAACGATGTCAAATTTTGGGGTAATGATATCTGGCCAGGAAATTCACCTGATCCCAACGCGGCAGAACATATCGGGTCAATAATTAAAGATGAACTTGAAAAACAAATGGCATCGGAAAGTGAACATCATCGATATTCTGAAGAAATGTTCAAAATGCACATCGCAAATGTTCTAGCAAGCATGGAAGAAGATACTGAATTATTTGAAACTCTTCTATATTCATATACATCTCGATTCCGTGCTGTAAAAAAAGCGAATGATCGTCATACAGACTACTGGTCACACTCATCAAACTACGAAGAAAAGCTATTTTGTAATACATTTCATTCGATCATCATTTGATAAACTAGTTTTCTCATAACTTTCATGCATGTAAAATCGGAACTTTCCGGGATTTGACGTATGAAACTTTCCCGAAGTCTTCGTACTTACCATCACTAAACCCCGTTTTTCACGGGCTTTCATTTGGTATGAAATTCATTAAGTACCTACTTTCGAATTACGTCGGTACCCTCTGGAAAAAGGCTATGCAACACCCTGTATAAGGAATTCAATGATATTTTCCCTGATAACCTTTAGCTTATGTAACAGAATTTATTTCCTTCTATAAAATGGATTTGTAATAAAAAATAATAGTGAAAAACGACAAGTATGTAGATACGATCTATTGTGATCGACGAACAACACGTAGCCAAACACCAATTTTGCTATTTATGATTTCAAACTTTCCTAATTCTAGTGGAACCTATAGAGATCAAATTAATGATACAATGATAATACTAAGAAAATTCTCACTTACTGCTGTTTTTTCACATTTTTGAAATTCTACAGCACGAAGTGCTTTAACTATTCCAACTTTAGCTTCTAATAATGCAAATCGCATTCCAATACAATTTCTACAAAAAAAATGAATCTCTATATCTATAATATAGATTCTTTTCGTACCGAGGTCCATCACCAAAAGGAAGATATGTCATCGNCTACCACTCTCTTTTTGGCCCCCTTTCGCAAAACTGTTAAGCAGCCAAAAAAAAAAAAAAAAAAAAAAAAAAAAAAAACTAACACAGGAATAACAAAGAACATGCTGACCTTTCGTCATACCTACCAGTATATTAATAAAAGCAACATATATAGAACATACAGAACGAAAGAGAGTGCCCGTTTTAAATTTGCCTTTTTCTTTTCGATCCTTTTTTATGTAAATTTATTTTTTATTGGAAGAAAACACCATTATCGTTTTCATACTTGCTGGAATTATTTTGTGTCTTCATACTTTTAGTTCAACTATGTTTAATGTTCGAGAAGAGATTTCTCTGGAGCGTTGGCCAAATGACTGCAAAGTAGCTGTTATTCCAATAATCAATGCGGAAGTCTTCATAAAAGGTCATGGTGGTCCTTGCATTCAGCCACATTTAAGTAATCTCACGCCCGATATTGCCAATAGCGGGTGGCGTGATTATGGCAATCGACAAGGAACATCTCGACTTCTGAATACATTTTCCAATTTGCAAATACCAGTTAGTATTGCTATGAATTCATATTTAATTGATCAAGAACCGGACGTATTCGAAGAAATCAGAGTACACGCAACACACAATGAAAATATCGATATCATAGGTCATGGTCTTACAAATTCTTTATCTGCTGTAAAACACATATCATTCGAAGAGCAAGTCAAACAATCCTTAAATCAAATTCAACAAGCTGTAGGTCATGAGCAAAGGCCACACGCATGGCTGACGCCTGGATTCGCTGCACCGGAAGACTCAGCGAAAATCTTAGGTAGAGATAAACTCATCCTTGACATCAAAATCGAATGATAAAATTACCTTGAACATTTTCAGTTGACAACGGTATTCGCTTGTCTTTGGACGCCACAAATGACGATATTATATATGAACTAAAATCATCACCTGACGACGACAAAGGATTATTCATTCTACCCTATTCAATGGAGACAAATGACATATCCTTATGCATGTGTCAAGGTTATACCGGTGAGCAATATGCCCAAACATTAATCGATTATATTTATGAATTAGCATCGGAAGAAACAACAAAAGCAAAAGCTGTTTGTTTAGGACTGCATACGTTTATTGTTGGTACACCGGCAAAAGCTTTTCATTTCAAACAAGCACTACAGACGATTCAACAAATACCCAATGTTTGTTTTTTAAACTGTAGTCAGATATTGAAATTACTTTGAAATAAAAAGATCCGAAACATATGATATTATGGACGAGAGTACTGTTGGAAATAAGAGACTAAAATGACCTTTTTTCTAATAATTTTTGCGTGCCAACGAGTTTTACCTGGAGAAAGGCAATCTCTGCGGGGATTCATACATATCAAGAAAGAAATTATGAACTCTGTTAGAAGTTTTCATAGAGAAGCCTATGACGTAATTTTAATTTACTTTCATCGACAAAAATACTGTTTAAAGGTAAATACTTATTTTATGAAATACATTTCTTTCTTGTTAGATGTTGAGAGCTGTGCAAACTAAAATGGTATACATTTGTGTTAGGAGTGAAAACATCACGGTCAAGTTGCTTTTTTCTTATTAGACAAATTCAACTGATGCAAATCCATGGCGCAAATGGTTTGGCATTATTTGGTTATTAGTTGAAGTAAATCTTATCAGCGCGAATATATTTGGCTTTTCAGCACTTTTCAAAGTTTTGCCTAAGTATGGTATTTATGGTAAATATTGTGAGTTATCCACGGTCTTGAATTCCACGAATGACGATTGCAGTGGCCAAGCGCAGCAATACCAAGTAAAACTAATCGAATTCTCTTGTTTATTTTTAGAGTAAATTTTTCTCTCAGAATGCATTGACTTTAGGTATAATATTCTTTAATTTACCATCGATGTTCGTTGGGATTTTGATTGACAAATTCGGTGGTCGCTTCGTCAAACTAATCGCCATGTAATTCATCTTTTCGTTGACATTTTCCTACACGTTTTTCTTCAGAATCTTCCATGTTGTGGGATGGTTAGCATTAGCTCTTGTCAAACCTGATAAGTTCATGACCAAAATTTCTTTTCGAATATTTTGCGTTTCTTTGTTTTTTACATCGAGATTCTTTGCTATTTGTTCACACCCTATTCACAGCATTGTCTGGAATCACCGTACAGATAACAAGCTATGCAGCATGTACTTACTTTTCGAAGGGACGAGCAGTTTTACTAACTCTCTTAGTTGGATCGAGTTTATCAGCATCGATTTGGTATTCGATTTTTCAAGTAAATTGCATTGACTTATATTGAATTCTATTCGGATCGAATCTACCAAGGTTTTAATTGATAATGGTAAAATAACGTTATCTCAATTATCTTATGTCTGGATGTCATTCGGAGCTCTCATGTTTATCTCGTCGTTTTTATTTCTTGACTGGAAATTTCCAATATTAAACCTTGGATACACCATGGATACAAAACTAGAACAAACTCAAACCATATCAACCATCAGTAAGTCAAAGTTGTTGCTTTATGGCCCGTAAAGACATTGTTTTGGAAATGCATTAGATGCAAATAATAAAAGCAAATGGTATACAAACATCTACCAACGCGTTGGATTTTGGAAATATCTACTGAATTCGTTGTATATTTTGGTCGTTCTTTATTTAAGTATTCTATTGATGCCAAATATCCTTCTGTCAGTCACGTGGTATCCATGGGTTTACTACATTAGTCAGAATGATAAAACAATCAGTAACTATTTACTTTTTTCGATAATTTCTTCACTTTTGATAACTACTATGGATATAATTTAATAAATCAATTCTAGGTGATCAGTATACATTTGCATTCAATATGGCATCGTTATCTCAAATAATTCTTTGTCCAATGGTTGGCCTTTTTCTCGCATTTCGAGCAGAACAAAGTATACAGTGAAATTTAGAAATAAATTTCAAAAGTGTTTATCTTTAGGTCCAAAACAAAAACTATTGAATGCTGCGATTGTGCAAACATTAGCATGGATTTTGAATATACTATTATGTATCATTTGTATGTTCGTCAATTCGGCAGTTATTGTTCCTGCATTGGTGTTTAACTATATTGCTCGTTCAGTTATTGTAGCTGGATCACAAGCTGTCATTTCTACATTGTAAGCTTTCTGTAAAATGAATTCTAATCCTTTGAAGCACGTCCTAAAATTTTGGTTTTTTTCTTAGTTTTCCGTCGGAATACATTGGTAGATTGACTGGTATTATGTGGACAGTAGCAGGAGCGATAACTTGTATTCAATATGGACTTGTTCATTTAACAGCAGATATACTTCGATCATGGAGAGTGAGTTTTGTTCTTCAATGCACACTCACTCGATAGTTGATTTCTTGTAGGCATGGGTCATTGTTTTGGCACTAATTGTATGCATGTCTTGTCATTTAATTCAAATTTGGTATATTACATTGAAAAAGTCTCGAACTCGCGTCTCCAATGCCGATCAAGTTCAGTCCGCAGTTATGTCTTTGCCTGACTAGGAACAATTGATATAAAACTTCTATATGGTACTATTATATGCGTAGATAGTTGATGTGGATAAGTTAGAACTTTTTATTATAAAGCTTATTTGACCTATGAGTTGTTACGTACATAGAACTTATCAAGTAAAATTGCACGCAAAACAATGATGCAAGATAGTTTCGTATAATCAGCACTTAGGCATGTCGAGGAACAGAAATACTACTACTCGCCACATCATCATTTAGTTTTTCAAGTAAATAAAGAACAATAATAAATGACGAATTTCATTGTGTTTTTATACTGCGCATGCTCTTTTTATGTGTCTATATATATATATATATAAATACAGGTAGCTCATTATCATGATTTATCCAACATGAATGGAGGATAAGATGATACCTGCTTGATTAAGGCATTCTTGAAATTCTCAATGACGAAGACAACGTCACTATTATCCGTATCCTCAAGAAACTACAGTTATGGCGCTCCTTATGAAGAAAGTTGAAAATGCACCTGGCATTATACTGTCATCTGACAAACTTCATTCATCCATTTTGTGCGAACGTGTTAAAGTAAAAACATCGACACGCGTTCACCCAATATTTCCGTGTAGTACCATCTTTAATTTAGTCTAATGCATGATATTTAAAACAATATTTTGAATAGATTGACTATTGATCAAAGTCGAGACAAGATACGAGTAATAAGATGCGCAAATTTTGTTTAGCAACGTTCTTTTCTAAATATCTGCTAGTTGTGAGACGATGCTTCTGATGAAGAGGCAAAAGAAAATATGAATCTCTTGATAAGATTATAAATGGAATAGAATTAACTCGTTTACCATATATTTAACAAAGATTTGGTACTTATTCAATCACACATAAATCTATACATTTACCGATTCCAAAATATACAATATGTCTTTGAAATATAAAAGTTGCCATGCGATTTTCAAAGTAAAGCTAGCATTTTCCTTCCGTATTAGTCCATATTCTCACGCTTGCGAGGAGAGCAAACAGGTTTCATTAGTTAGGTAAATCTTTCATTTCATTCCCATTTAAAACAATGTTGTACTAAATCAATCCACACGATTCATCGCAAGTCAAACGCTTCTGTACGATTAGCTTCAATATTTTTACATAATAATGTTTTATCTACAATGCACTGATCTTTACTCATTCGATTAATATTTGTTCACGGATTATCTTCAAAAAAATCCATTAATGTATTTAAATTTTTTATTTTATCGTTTATTTTTTTTTGGTACTTTTCAGTTTTAAAATAAGGATTTTAAATACATTTCAGTAGAAGTCTCTTTTTTCAGTTTTGTCATTAGTATACTTCAGCACTTTTAAGGGAAAAGCCATTCTGTCCGCCAGTGATCAATACTTTTCCATTGGATAAGATCGATGCTGTATGTTGTTGTCGTCCAACATTTATGTTTGCAATATTTGTCCAATTACCAGTTAATGGATCGTAAAATTCAGCACTGGGAGGATAAGTACTATTACTAACCCCTCCAATGACTAATACTTTTCCACTTGATAATATTGATACTGCATGATTTTGCCGTGCGACATTCATATATCCGGTGATAGTCCAATTACTAGTAGTCGGGTCATATAACTCAGCAATGTTGAGAGGTGTAGCATCGTTATATCCACCAGCGATTAACACTTTTCCATTTGATAATACTGATGAAGTGTGATATCTTCGGGAAACATTCATACTGCCAATCATTGTCCAATTACCAGTTGAAGAATCGTACAATTCGGCACTATTAATAGAAGTACCACCACTAATCCGTCCACCAGTGACTAATACTTTTCCATTGGATAAAAGGGATGCTCTATGATAATATCGTGCAGCATTCATATTTCCAGTTACTGACCAAATACCAGTCGATAAATCGTACAGCTCGGCACTATTGAGAGAACCACCATTATATCCACCGGCGACTAGTATTTTCCCATCCGATAATATTGTTACTGTATGACCATATCGTGCATAATTCATATTTGCAGCCGTTAACCAATTGCCAGTCGATGAATTGTAGAATTCGACGGTGTTGAGAGAGGCACTATTAGCTCCACCAATGACCAAAACTCTGCCATCTGATAATATTGATGCTGTATGTTGATATCGTGCAGCATTCATATATGAAATCATTGTCCAATTATCCGTTGATGGATCATATAATTCAGCGCTATTCAGATAGCCAGCGGTACCATTCAGCCCACCAGCGACTAATACTTTTCCATTTGATAACATTGTTGCTGTATGTTGTTGTCGTGCGACGTTCATATTTCCAGTTATTTGCCATCCTAAAGAAAAACAAATGTGAAAAGAAAAGAGTAGAGTTTTAATGAATAAGACCCTTTTCTGAATGAAAGTTCAGCATGAATGCTAGTAGAGAAGAAATTTGCCTTTGATTTTGTTTTATGTTAGACTTTTCCTAATCGTATCGCAGGTAAAAGGTAAATATAAACTACTTAACAATAATTTTTTACCAAGATGTTTACATTTTTTATGCATATTGAACTGAAAAAATGGTGATCCTCGATTATTCTTCTAATTCTATTATCAGCATAAAATCTCATATTAGTATGAGTAGCTGACTACTTCGACTTCGAATATAAATGACGATTTCGTATAAGCTTTTATTCCCTCGACTGAAAGGAGGATTTTACGGGGAAAAAATGAGACAAATGTGGATTTTGTACCACTTATAGTACCCAGGTCGAGCAATCCGGCACGGAACCAGCCG
Source organism: Adineta ricciae (assembly GCA_905250025.1). Classification (NCBI taxonomy): domain Eukaryota; kingdom Metazoa; phylum Rotifera; class Eurotatoria; order Adinetida; family Adinetidae; genus Adineta; species Adineta ricciae. The sequence goes on from CAJNOJ010000047.1 coordinate 89,096, forward strand.
GTTCCGTGGTATTGCGAAGATTTCATGGAAGCAGTATTTCCGATGAGCGGATCCGGTGACCGGATTTATTTGGTTTGGGCCGAAACCAACAGGAACATGTCAAAACCGGTAGCCGGAAACGGTTACCGCATTTGTCCATCGAATTCCTGGCATTTTCCGGCCGAGTTCCGCTCAGAAATGGCGAGTTTGCTCAGGGGTTTTGTCGGAAATTTATGGAATCCTGCTTCACGAACCATCGTCCTGGGTACACATGTGATCCCAATCATTTGTTGTATTTTAATCCTTACATGACCTCAAAACTAGGAATGCTCAATTATACTTTTATAATGAAATTGACATAATATCGCGATATTTTTTAAGAACCGCGGGATAGCCCAAGTGGTTTTTCCTGATTATTATAAATATGCACTTGGTAATCTTTAGCTTTGATGGCATATAACACTTAAATTAAACCAATGATTAGGGTCATATATGCACTATAAATGGTACAAAAATTGCATTTGTCTAATTTTTCACTGCGAAAAATAACATGCGGGGATATTCCATGGTTGAACACACCTATATATCTATCTATGTATATATTGATTTTTCTGCTATTTTTGAAATAAATAGTCTCAACCGAACAAAAAATACGCTACCTATAGTATTTATTACTGACAACAGAATATTTTCAATATATTATGTTACATTCTCTGGTATACTCGTTCTCCATCTCGTCTTTTTTACTTTTGTTTCTTTAAAAATTCATTTTAATCTGTTAAATATCGCTACCTGGTGTTGTTGTTGATGTTGTTGAAGTTGAAGTCGATGTCGATGTCGAGGTTGACGATGAAGTTGATGATGATGTTGATGTTGAGGTGGAGGATGTGGACGATGTTGATGAGGTTGATGATGACAAGATTGTTGAGGTTGGTACTTTTATGTAGGAAAAAAAACAAATTATTCAAATGAAAGAAATCGAATTATGTTCAATGCTAAGAATCTGTTCACACCATCTATCAGAGATTCTCTCAACTCTCAACGGATTACATTGATCTCAGAAGTGTTCGTCCAACTATTCCTAAGTCTTGTCAGCAAAGTTCATCTCAAGTATAAGCGTCAACTATTTATGACTATATTATGAGGAATCTTCAAAAGAGACTGCGGATATGAAGTAGTGCATCGATATTTCTTCGTTGCCCACAATTTCATTCTCGCCCTCGTCCTTCCTAGTTCATAAATATTATGATATATTGAATCGATACTTACCAGACGCCGTTCTTATGTCAGAGATGACTGTCATAGTAACAGTTCCCACAAAAACTTGCAAACTGTTGTTTTGATTTATGTTGTCATTAAACAATTGACAGATAGTGATTGATTGACGGAAACTAATAGCTTTGCATTGAATTTGTCGTAAACAACTACTTTCACATTGAAGAATAGAGGATGAAGTAATAGTAGCATAGGGTTGACAAGTTGTTGTGGCACATTGAAATTGCCATCCATCGATAATCGACATTATAACTGCATTTGTATTCTGTGTAATTACTTGGTCCAAAATAAGAATAAAAAATAAGACTAATATTCGTATCCAAGTCATATTTTATCAGACTTCCACTTGTTTAACCAAATGAATACTATGTAACTCAAGATGAGAACAAAAGCATCTACTAGTGATGAATGTCCTTTTATGTCTCCATTTTCTCTCTTCCTTGATTTTCGCCGAATATATATTTTTTATTTGCTTGACGATATGTTGAGAAAACTATAGTTATGCTTTCAGCTAATGACTAGAATGGTCTCCTGTAAGATTTTTTTAATTTTCTTTTGAGCTTCCCGAAATAATTTAATTGTGAAGAAAACATCCGGTACCTTTGACTGATGCGTTCTATGAATGTAGTTGCACGTCTTTTTAATATTGGTTATTAAAGCGAAGAGACAGTGAATCAGGTAAACTACATATATAGAAGATTGAATGCGATTTTCTCCGAAAAATTGACACTCAAGTGAATACAAGTTATATATTTTCCAGCGAAATAAACACATTTTATTTTGTTAGTGTCAGAAGATTTAACATCCCTTGTACAGAGACAACTGTATTAAAACTTGTGATTCTTGTTATTTTGTTGTCAATCTTTTCTTCACAATATACTTAATGAGGGAACTTGCTGGAATCGGCGAAAACTGTGCCGGAATCGAGAAGAGCTGTACCGGATATCACAGACTACACGTGAAAAGAAACATAGGAAGAGTGGCACTGGAAGAACAGAAAAAAATGAGTATAACGAATTTGTCACTAGTGCATGATGGTATGTGGTAAAGAAAAAATCACAACTGCCATAGTTAATCATTCTCCGTCGCTCATCAATGATTAATCTTGTTTAACTTAAAACCAGAGAAAATGAGAACCTTCATGCATGTTTTAGAGTAATGAACAGTGAATCAGATTGATATGGATCAGATTGATCTTACTGCCGGCTCGCAGTAGACAGCCTAAATGATGAGCGAAATTAAAAAGTTTCTCACCCTGACACTCCGCTAATCTCGAGAAAACGATTTTTCTTCAATTCTGCCATGCGTTCGCGTGTATTTTCGAAGTTCGATATTTTGAAAAAGAAGGCACGAGGGGATGAATCCTTTTGAGGTTTTTCATACCTCATTGAGGTCTATCTGTGGCTAAAAGATGGAATATAAACCGCTTGAACACCTCGGTATGTTCCCTCGTCAGTAATTGTTCAAAAACTCTCGAATCAAATTCTCTGACCGAACAGAATGATCAGGCAGTTCTCCAGATCTGAATGCAGCAGAAAATGTTGGGTCACTTCTGATGGACAAAGTGGAAAGTCTAATTATTAGCAAACGCAGTGTTAATCGAAATTTTTCAGTCGTTTTGCTAGAACACCTTGAAAATGTTCGTCATGGACTTTAAAATGAAAAAGAACTTTTCGAAAGTCTATTGAAATCGTATTCTCAACGCAGCCACATTTACTTGACGCTTTATTTTCTTCGCAGGAAAGTAACCGCAATCTTGTACATTTATAACTTGGATTGAGTATCTGCGTCTATTGAATTGTTAGCTATAGTTCTAGATTCAGTTTTTTACGGGCTTTCATTTGGTATGAAGTTCATTAAGTACCTACTTTCGAATTACGTCGGTACCCTCTGGAAAAAGGCTATACAACACCCTGTATAAGGAATTCAGTGACATTTTCCTTGATAACCTTTAGCTTATGTAACAGAATTTATTTACTTATATAAAATGGGTTTGTAATAAAAAAATAATAGTGAAAAACGACAAGTATGCATATACGATCTATTGTGATCGACGAACAACGCGTACCCAAACGCCAATTTTGCTATTTATGATTTCAAACTTTCCCAATTCTAGTGGAACCTATATAGATCAAATTAATGATACAATGATAATACTAAGAAAATCCTCACTTACTGCTGTTTTTTCACATTTTTGAAATTCTACAGCACGAAGTGCTTTAACTATTCCAACTTTAGCTTCTAATAATGCAAATCGCATTCCAATACAATTTCTACAAAAAAAATGAATCTCTATATCTATAATATAGATTCTTTTCGTACCGAGGTCCATCACCAAAAGGAAGATATGTCATCGGATGACGTTTAGCTTTCTCAGCTGGCAAAAATCTATCAAAACAATATCAATATACACAACAATAGCTAATGATTTGAAAATTTGCCTTTCAGGAATGAATTTTTCTGGATCAGGCCAAACATCGGGATCATGATGAATAGGATAAACCGATACGTTGACAATAGTACCTTTTGGTATCTGATAATCACCCAGTTGATAATCATATGCCGCAATACGATCAAATCTATTGTAGAAAACATAAAACTATTAATGAAGAGAGACATTAACAGCGCACACTAACCTGATTCCTGGTGGATATCTACGAAGTGTTTCACTAATAACCATATCTAAATAAGGAAGTTGATTAAGTTTTTCATGGGTAACTTCATCCTACAAAACACTAATAAACATCATTGTTGGCTAGTATGAGTCTAACTTACATCTCCAATTTCTTGTCGAATTTCCTCATAAACCTTTTCTTGAATGGCTGGTTCTGTTGTCATGATATAGAAAAAGCATGTCATTAATATACTTGTTGTTTCATAACCAGCCAGCAAAAATACAACTGCTTGACTAAGTATTTCTTTATCATTCAAAGCTAAAATCAAATACTAAATTAACAGATAAATAATAGACTTCATGTCTACTTTTTTTAAGTGTTCCCCATTGTTGTTGTTCTTCTTTTTTATGTGTTTGTTGATTCACTTCATGATTAATTTCTTCTTCATGATCAATCATCATTTGAATAAAATCATTTCGCCTTTCTAAATGTTGTCGACGTTGTGCTAATATTTGATTGAGAAGATTAGTTGTATAATCAACAGCATCTTTAGGAAACATTGAATAGCCTTTCTTTCCAAAATACGTGGCCAATCGCGGTGAAATAACTATTTAAGAAATAAAGAAAAAGTAAGAATGATCATTTTCGTTGAAAAATACTTACAATATACAAAGAGAATTGTATTGGAGAGACCTCGATTAAAAAATTTTTTTAAATAATTGACCAAAGTAATATTTTCATTCTGCAAAGAATTTGTCTCAATTCCAAATAGACAAGAAGCAATATTATCAAGAGTAAATTGGCTGTTTAGTCTATTATTATACAAAAGTTAAACTTACATGAACTACATTAAGCAAGAGATAAACATACGCTTTCATATCAATTATTTCTTGTTTATCAGCGTATTCAAGAAAACGTTCACAATACGTATCACTAATTTCATTCATAAGACTATACATCTGAAGTGGAGAATTCATTGAAAAACAAATCATTGTATATAGTGATATTTACTGCTTTAAGTTTTGCTGTAGAAAATGTTGGTGAAACAATAGATCGCGCATTTTTCCACAGTTCATCTTTCAATGCTAGAAGACCGTGTTCCAAAGGACCTGATATACCTTCAAAAGCCTATGAAGGAAAATGAAAAAAAAACAGAAAATGATTTTGATATTCTACTCTTCGATTGATAAACATGTTTGAATCTTTAATGAGAACATTTCGAAGAAGATCTGGATCAGAGAGAAGAATATTTGGAGCTTTTCCTCCAACAATTCTAAAATTATATAGAATAAAATAGAGTCTACGACATGATCTACTATGTCTGTATAAATTCTCATTTACCCAACAATTTTGCCGTATTTTTGAATTAGATCTATGTCATTTTGAATAAGACCCTTAAAAAAAAAGAACTTTGAGCTGTAAATATAATAAGATAAAATAAGAAAGTTTATTACCTTGCGTATAATATTATAAGCCTCGCCAATGAATGGAATGGGTTCTGGACCAGGCATTCCAAGACGACGAAATATATTATTCTTGCGCAAATTATAACTGAAATTTGAGTCATTACATTTTACTTCGAATTAATAATTAAGTTGCGAAGAGTACTCACGTATAATAAGCAATGGTGAGTATGAGTAAAACCAGTAATGTCAGTGTTATTGAACCAGCAATTAGAAAATAGGTCATTTTTATCTTAGTTATCTATTATTTAAAAAAAGTATAGAAGAGTGTTTTATAAACAGTGATCCTATTTTTAAGAATTTTGCTCTATGAAAACGTGGTTGTTACTTATACGACTTCTTTTATATTCCTTCAATGTCAAAACAATTTGTCATTATCTCTGCGTCATTTTTGACCACGTTTCTTGTTATAATGATATTTTTGATGACATTGTAAGTTTTGTAATTCACCCTCAATTCGGTTGGCTGAGAGATAAACAACATACGTAATCTTTGTGAAAAAAAAAGATGGCGCTTATTGTCGATCTACAGAGATTTCCAATATTATAGAATCACACCCCAGTTCCCTATCTGGAGGGTGATGTGAACAGTGGCTAGTTGAGGGTGTATACATACAGTCAAAGTAATTATTTGATTCATGGCAAATATTATGTTTTCTATATATGAAGTATAAAATATTTTTATTCGTTAGTCCCCTTAGTCATCGTCGGAGTTATATTTAAGACGGTCATTTTTTTCTCAAATTTCAATTTGAAATATAAAAGACCATAGTCTCGGTTTTTAAAATGATACTGTGATCTTTCTGGCGTCGAATTCAATGAAACGAGCTGATTTTTGTACCGAAAGACCTTGATTTCTAATGATATTTCGATTAAAAAACTGCTAAAATTTTTCAAAAACTTGTCGAAAAGAAAGGAACTTCTAACACGGAGAAGGTTTACTAAAAAATCCAAAACAGATAAAAACTCTGATAGAGCAAAAGTTAGATGGGCAAAGGCTTAGCAGTCAAAAAATACAATGGTCAAACTTCAAAATGAAGTGGGCAATTGTCCATTTGCCTCCCACTCTCTTGGCTACACCACTGGTTGCAGGTATGAATGAGAGAGAAATAATCACATCCTCTCTCGCAAAAAACGGAAATTATATGACCATGATACGAACGGCATCTTCATCTAGATCGAGCAACAGGGTAAAAAGGAAAAAATTGCGATGACTTATTGGTTAGCGATGAAACTGTTTGTAGAATGGGTATGTTTCAAAAATATACTTTTGAGAATTCGATTGGAGATGTACAGTTTCAGTTTTAATATTCATCATAGAATTTGCATGGCAGAATGGTGAAAAAAGAGACGAATAGAAAGTTATATAGAATAAAACATGAAAGCAAGCATACATGTATTCTTCGAATGGAGAGTTGGTTTAGAATCAAACATAATGAAAGAAGTTGACCAATTCTAGATTTTACAAACTCAAAGTATCCCAGGTCGAAAAATCCGCTCGGTTCCGGCACTACCCAAGCGGGAAAGTAGGGAATCCTATCAACAACTTCGGTAACATTCCAACGAACCATAACCTCTCGGAAGCTAAAAAAACCGAGCCAATCCGACAAAATCACTAAACACACCTATCGAGCTGCAATAAAACCCATAATCGCATACTACCAAAAACCCAAAAAACAACGCTGTCAGAATCCATTCTACTAACAGCAAACACACGAACTCGTAACAATCTTCCTCGCATTTGAAACAAGCCCAGCGTCAATACAAGTGAATTGCAATCTGGATTGCTAATCTGCGAATGTGGGATGTCTATGGTGTGTAGTTTTTGGGCGAGTTTTGATAGGATGTTTGGTAATAATAGCGGGAAAAAGTTGGAAAGGATGAGATTTGTAGTTTTATGTTTGTTCACGGTTGGTTACGTTTCGGCGGATCAGATGGGTGCTTGCCAGTTATGGGCGATTCTTGGTTTATGGAAACGGTTGGATACTGGGTGTGCTGCGGGAAGAGGAGGGATTTTTCAGGAAATATGGGAGAATTTTTTTGGCGATTGCAATATTTTTTGTTTCCGTAGGGTTATTTCCTGACCCGGCTGTTTTCTGTGAGGTTATTTTTAATCGAATTTTCGGGGCATTCCGGTCTGGAACACTGCTTCAACATTGCTATGGCTTTCCGCCCTGAACCTTTCGGATACGGTGAGAACAGTCGGAATGAGCCGGAAAAGGGCTGCCTTCCCTTCGGTTTCGATTGTATTCGGAGGCCGGAATGTTCGTCCTGAGTTCTGTCTAAGAAATCTTAAAACTATATGAAAATCGCTAAAACTTGTTGTTTAAAATATTACTCTTCCAATTGACATCTAGTCGGTCGGCCACTCGCGGCTATCCGTTACATGTCCAACTTTCATTCTTTCATCTAGCTTAAAATCCCCATCAAACTGAACCAAACCATTTCGTTCTATTTCCTGTTGAAAACTCGCCATCTTTGTGCCACTGTGACCGCCCAAAACGACATTTGTCAGACGGTGTATTACTTTGAGTGGTTTAGAAGGGCTCAAATAAGTGTAAGTAAATTCGTTTTTGATTGTAAATCGTGGGAAGAGTGTCGATTAATAAATATTTAGAAACAGTGTTCCCTTTGCTTATATCTTTGGACAAATGAATTGATAGTAGTTTGACATGAATAAAGTAGAAAAGGATTAAACGAAAAGCATGTGCATAAAAGTGGCTTTAATTCGAAGCAAATTAGAGTGAAATATATGTTGGAGTTCTATCTAAAAGTCTTCTAATTCTTTCAGAAAAGAGTCAGCGAATCCAACAGATGAGCGCTGCTTGTTGTTTTGGCTAGATTAACATGCGAAAAAGAGAAATATTCATTACTTATCGAACTATCAGCTTAATTAGACATTTCGTATCAATACCCGGCTTTTTTATCGAATACTTCGGCATTTGCTTATGCTTGACACGAGAAAGGTAAAAACAGACCGTGCTACGGAATAATTGCTGTTTTTATTGATCATGGCAAGGAAATGTTTTGTTAATTTGTCTTTTGTGCGTATATACCAACAAGTAGCGCTCGTCGTCGTGCCGACTCACTTGACCCTCGACTGTGGAGGACAGATTTTTTTTTCGTGTCCCAATTGTGAAACAAATTGATCCGAACAATTTCATACGCGAAAAAACAACCCAAATCTTTTGCGCAGATATATTTAGTAACTTTCGAAAACAAAATACTGAATTTTTCCTACTCGTTTTGGACAAGAATATAAAAACCTCAATTATATACCATCAATCGAACGTGCAATAAGAAGAAAGAAACGATGACGCAATACAATAAGCACTAGGACCACTTCAATCGAACAGCATCATAACCATACACAACACATCAAATGCACTACGAAGCATACGCAAGAGTCAGAGATATAGAACGTCATACATCAATTTCAGTCTCTTATACGTGAATATTTCTTTCCAGGTATCCTCACCCTCATCTACATAATTAAGCCCATCACCTTCACTACCACGAGGTCAGTCACTATTCCATCCAGAAACAGGCAACTCCCGGAGCAACCAACCCCAACTCCGATCTATGAATCCAAATGGAACAAACGCTCAACCACCTGAAAATAATCTTAACATTAATGTAAATTCACATCAAACACCAATAAATGCTCATCAATTACTTGCTGACGTTTTATTTCTTCGTCTTTCCACAATTCTCATAGGTTCCATAGCTTTACCGCAAGAGATCCGGACTACATTTGACACACACCAATTTAACTGAGTTGTCTTTCGATATCTCAATTTTTCGCCTTCAGTGCATTTAGCTACGGTAATACACACGTTTCCTTGTAGCTCTATAAATACTCCTGAAATTAGGTACAGTAGAATAAAAGCTGGAACATCGCAGCCACTCAAACAGCATGACAACAAACCTCCTCGCCATGCGAACACCACCTCAATTCCATCTTTCAATACAAACACATCAACACGAACCAAACGCCAAACCAAACCAAAATCCACAATGCAAGGGACAGAGCCTCTGGCTCGCAGTTCCAATCAGCCACATCCACAGACACATCAATCGAACCATCGAGGACCTCCATCCATGGTCCCACACCCACCAATGACTTCCCCAACACCCCCACACACACTCATCAACTAACTCATCGTTTCACCCAACCTCCCCACCCACGCTCACACCCTCAGAAAAATATTTTTTAGTTTTAATTTGACCTTTGACCCTGACACAAACAAACAAACAGACAAACTATTTTTTTCATATGACCCTCCTTACAGTCGAGGGAATTATCGACTCCGTCGGATGAGTGAAGGTTTGCCAGTATTTGTACCGAACTATCCCTAGTTTCGTATAGTGCCTCAAGGTTTCGCACAATTTACTCGTATATACAAATATACCTTTGTACTGGTCAGTAGTTCGGTATAAGTTCCGCAAAACAATCAATGACCTCATAATCATTGTTTCTGTTCGGCGAACCCTCTACCAAACCATTGATATCTGACGTTGGTTCAGTTAGCAAAAGGAGAAGGCACAATGAAAATCATAGCCCTTTACACCAGCCGACGTCCAGTTTTCAATAGACCGTCAAACGAGACCCTGTAAATATCCATGCATTTTTCATTTTATATTCATTTCTTGTTTTTTCTACTAGACGTCGCTAATATCCATGCAAATCTATCGACGGAAAATTCTCAATAGTCCGGCATTCAACTAGGTAATTGATAATATTTAATAAACCACATTCTGTCGTCTTTCTCGTTTAGAGTTGATCGCAACGGATCTATTGGAATGGCTAGAACCTATTCTCACCCTCGTGTCACGATGAAAGGGTGGGTGAAGGTGTGTGGACGTTCGAAAGATAGTTTTGAACGATTTATTCTATAGTGCCTGAATACGGAACCTATAGGACGATAACTATAAAAGAGTCTGCCGCTAAATCAAGAGAACGACTAATAAAACGAAGGTTTCGCAGCTATGGATTTTCACGAAACCTTTTTTAATATAGTTACAGATGGTTCCGCACGGTACCTATGATACGGAACCTTCTGTCTTTTGAAGAAAAAAGTTTCGTACTAAACCTTTGCTGCGGAACCTTTGTTCTCAGTTTTCCCTGTAAGGTTCTCTTCGGGACCTTCATTTTACTAAACCAAAAAAGGATCGTCCCGTGTATCGGAGGGAAGATCCTTTTTTGGTTTGGTAAAACTCCTTTTTTGAAGGGTGTATGTTGTCTAACAGTACTAAGACCCTATCAAAAGAACCTCTGTTTTACCTGTATGTTCCAACACGTTTCGATAGCGATAAGGAAATGGTTTTCTTATCAAATTTAGCATCATCTGGAAATCAGATCACATCAAATCCATTCAGAAGCAATCAGGTACTGTAGTTGGATTCAAGTCTCACCGTCACACCCTCGCGACACCATGTCTTCAATGTAATCCTGGGAATAATTTCCTATATTTCAAATATTTTTTATAATCAACTATAAGATTTTTTTCACTTTTTCATGTAATTAGACTAAAGTATTCATTTCAAAACACGGAACGCAGGTAAAAAGTGTTTTTTTTATTTATTTTGCCGTTCTTTTGCGTTGTCGTCGTCATCAAAATAGTAGTATTTAAAAAGAAATTGAGGACATAGCAGGGGAAAATGCAGAATTTTTTCCAACAAGCGTAAGTTAAAGTGACGACGTAGAAAAGCTTTCAGCGCAATCCTTAACGAGATTAAAAATGTGAAACTCAATCCAGCCAGACAAACTTTGAACACATAGAATGCTCAATTTATTTCCCAGTCTGCATTCCCATTTATCCAAACTTAAGCTGTTGAAAGCAACATATCATTATCAATAGCGATGTCTGCTGCTTTTTAAGAAATTTTTGCTTCATCGGTCAATGTGATCCTTCTTATTGTGCTCCCATTAACCGATTTCGATCTGTGATGCGAACTACACCTGTCGATGTAACGAAGTTGAGAACGAACGTGTCTGTGAGACAATGATACACAGTTTATTTGCCTTTTCCTCTAAAAACATTTCTCTTTCTCCTTTTCTCTCTATTCATTTTTTTAGGTGTCCGCTTC